>CM035442.1:94427373-94462373 GCA_020310875.1 Ceratopteris richardii | reverse complement strand
ACTAGGACTGAGCTTGACAAAGCTAATCTTGATAGATTCTATGTGCCACAAAACATCATTGACATCTTTTTGACTCCCAACATTTCTCATTGCGTGGACAATGTATTGTTAGAACATCTTCTGATTATGGTATCATTCCAACCGTCACTAGGTGAAATAGGGCACCATGGTTCCACATTCATCCTAGCATCTCGAGTTTGGCATTGGTGCAACTAGAAATTGATAACACTTGTGAGAAAGCTTTAGAGTTTTGATCCTCCCCTCTATCTTATTGGAACAAACAAATAAATTCTACTCAATTGCAAAGAGCTAACAAAAATATCTACATGATAAGGAAAGAAAGAAGAGGGACTAAACTCTTCTGAATGCTTACCTGTTCTGAGTCCAACGTGAACAAAGGGAATATTGAGGTCCAATTGAGGCTCATCAAAATTAGAATCAAGCTCACACTCAGAGGGGAAATCAAGGGTAAAAAGCTCTAGCTCTTCTCTAGAGATTCAGGGTCACAAAGCTAGAAAAACCTTCAAAAGACATGTGCAAGATCTTGAATAAGAAGCAAATCAAAGAGGTTTTTCCCAAATGATCAACAAGGGTGGGATTGAATTCTCAATGGAGAAGCAAACTTTGTAGTAAAACATTTATTTCAAAGGGATTCTCAAGGCCTCCTCTCGTATGATTGCCTAGTGGTATGAGCGCATGGCCTACATTTTTAAGATTAGGAAAAAAAAAGGTACCTCCTAATTTGGCTCAATGATATAGGGAAGAGCTTGGGTCTCTGTGGGCTTAGGAAAAATTCCTTAAAATTCATTAAATCATCCCTAATAGGGCTTACTTATCTTTGCTTTGCATGAGGCTATAAAATAGAATTCTCTACGTGTATGCCTTAATGCAAGGATGATAAAGTTGATCTATAAGAAAGAAACAAAGAAAAATTCATTGATACCAATAAACACTCTCCAAATGGGCTACAAGGTTATTGCGAAGGGCTTTTAAATTGAATTGCAAATTACCCTCAAGCTTGACACGATAAATATTAAAAATTCTCATAAAAGAGGAGACATTATCGATATCTAGGAAGGAATGAAGTATGTAGAAGGGTTTAAGCAAGAACTTACGTTCTTCAAGATTTTCTTCAACAAACCATATGATATTATGGAATAGGATTTTATCCTTCAATCTCTCAAGTACTTGGGTGTCAAGAAAATTTGGGGGAACGCATCAACATGGATTAGTATTAACAGAAATCTCTCCTCTTCATTTCATCTTCAGATATCTACTAGGAAAGGGTGCAAAAACTTGGTTAAGGATTGCATCCACCCGAACACATGAAATGATTAAGATGGAAATAGCTTGTAGAAAAACGATCTAAACAATAGGGGAATTCCTAAGTTAAAATTGGACATCTATGCATGTTTGAAAGATCTTGGCTAGATGGGTGCTTGTACATTATAGTGCTAGCTAAAATCTTTACTATTATGTGGATGATCATTTCGGCCTCCAAACACGCTATTAGAGTGCTTTTGTAGGCTATTTCATCTTCTTGTGCCAAAGATATATACAAGTTCCGGTTCACCAATATAAGCGTCTTGAAGTCTGCTATAGGTTTAGCAAAATCAAAAGGGTAGTTTTGTTCAACTTTTTGAGATACAATTAATTTTCTACATCAAGGTTTTTTAGTTAGTGGACATGGTTGAAAACCGTGTGTTGGCTATTGAGGATAAGTTGGATGTTATGAATCACCCATTATGGGCTTATATGATGCATCATGTATTGGTCACAAAAGGACTGTGGAATATTGTGCAAGGTGTTGAAAAACATCCTATTACACTTAAAAATATTGGTATTGAAGCTGATGTAGATGGCACCAAAGATGGTGATATTCTACAGATTCTTGTTTGTGCTAAAGTTTCTACTGCATCTACTACAGAGAAAATTTGTTGGGATGGCAGAGATGCTCATGCACATAGATTGATAGCCTTGTCTGTCAAATGTGCCATTATTCCTCACATTCATGCTTGTAGAATAGCTAAGGATGCTTGGAATACACTTACCACTTTATACCAGGCAAGGAATGAGGCTCATGTTGCTTACCTCCAAAAATCGTTGGAGAATGAGCACATGAATGAAGGAGATTCCATGGACAGTTTTCTTACAAAGATCAAAGATTGGAAGGAACTCTTGAGTTCTGCTGATGAAGTCTTGCCTAATAGTTCACTTGTGCACACTATTCTAAATTGTCTTCCGGATTCATATCAGAGTTTTTCTTCTAGTCTTTGTTTAATGGTGAAAGGCAATCCAAATGTCTGAACATTTGAGGAGCTAGTCTCTGTTCTATTGCAAGAAGATCAATCTAGGTAGAACAGGTCCATTCTGCATGTTGGAGATCAAGCTTTCCCGGCTAGTCAGAAGGGCAAAGGTAAATGGAGTTCCTCCACTAGTAAGCAGAAATCTGCTTATTCTACACGATCAAAGAAGGAAGATAGAGATGATAAGAAAACAAAAAGGCAAAAATTGTTTTGCAAGTACTATAAAGGAAAGTATCATGTCATAAGGAATTAACTAGTTGCAAAAGAGGCTCGAATGGTTGTAGTAGAGGCCTCTACACTGAAAATAGAGTTTGTTAATCTTGTGCAAAATGAAGAATGGGCGTTTACTAATATTTGTAGTTTTGACCCATCTTCTCATGAAGAGTGTATGACTGTAGTAGACTTAGATGTTTCGTACTTTGATAGTGAGTCAACGAAACATATTATGTCACAATGCAATTTCTTCACTTCACTTGCTTTTGGCATTTTATGTTGTGGGCTCTATAAGCTCATAGACTATGAAAAAGTTATGAAATGATTCACCATGTGCAGTACATGATTCTCAGGCCATGTCAAATGCAAAGCTTTGGCATGCATGCTTTGGTCATCTGAATTTTTGTAGTTCGCTACACCTAGAGAAATCTAAAATGGCATCCTCTTTGCCCAAGCTTGAGGCACCCAGAAAACATGTCTATGAAGGCTCTATTTTGGCAAAAATGCAGCATTCCTCCTTCCAAAAAGATGGTTTCAAATCGAGCTACTCAAAAGTTGTAGCTTGTTCACAATGATGTCTCTGGTCCTATGCATACACCTTCTTTTGGAAACTATCTTTACTTCTTGACATTCATTGATGACTTTTCAAGGTATGCAGAGGTATATCCACTCAATGCAAATTCCACAATGTTTATGTGCTTCAAAGTGTTTTTTATTTTGGCTGAAAATCTGTGAGCATGTAAAATGGGCACCCTCCATTCTGATCGAGGGGAGGAATATATGTCTTTTGAATTTAATGCATTTCTGGCTGAATGTGGGATAAAACATCAATGTACAGTGTCGTATACACCTCAACAAAATGGATTTGCTAAATGGAAGAACAGGTCACTCACGGAGATGGTGAGGTGTATGATCAAGAGTTAGGCTTTACCAAATAGTTTTTGGCTTGAGGCTAATATGTGCACAACATATGTACTTAACAGGTGTCCCACTAAAGCATTGCACTCTATCACTCCATATGAGGCTTGGCATGTTTGAAAGCCATCTGTTGTTCATCTACATGTTTTTGGTTGTTTCACATATGCATTAGTGCCTGAACAACAACATAGAAAATTAGATGATAAAGCAGTGAAATGTTGGGCAGAGTTCTGAAAGCAAAGGCTATCATCTACATCGTCCACAAACTAAATGCATTTTGGTTACATATGATGTTGTTTTTGTGGAATATGATATTTAGCCATTACTCATATATACTAACAAGACATCTCTTAACTCCAAAGACATGTATGACACCTTGGTGCCTCTCTTTATAGGTGGATAGTCTAGGCTGGTCCAAGTGAGGTAATTTTTCAACCTTTACAGATTTAATGTGTTGATGTAGATCATTCCATTTTTGATGCAGATTTACATGATGCACTTGTTGATGAGAGCTGATATTGAGGAGGCAAAAATTATGCCAAAATGGTTGGTCCAAACTTTGCATGACAATAAATTAGATGCACCTCTCTCATATCATACGCATTCAAACTCTCATAATGGCTCTTTTGCATCAGATTGCTATGCTATGGCTACCTCTAGTCTCTGTGATAAGACTAAGCCTGTTTTGTTTGATGAAGCCAAAAAATTTGAACATTGGATGGCTGCAATGCAATATGAATATGATGCTATCATGAAAAATGGTAGCTAGTCTTTGTGTGATTTGCCTCCTGGCAAGAAGGCCATTGGCACTAAGTGGGTATAAAAGCTGAAGCATAAGCATGATGGAATAGTTGACAGGTATAAGGCTAGGCTTGTTGCAAAGGGTTATGCTCAAGGAAGAGGCATTGACTTTGATGAGACCTTTGCTCCTACATGCGGAATGGCTACTATTCATAGCATCTGTGCTCTTGCAACTCATAATGGTTTGGAATGTTCATCAACTCGGCATTAAAACTACATTTTTGAATGGTGATTTGCATGAAGAAGTGTATGTTTTTTAGCCCCATGTTTTTATGTATAAAGGGCATGAAAACAAGATGTGCAAGTTAAAGAAGGCCTTATATGGTTTAAAACAAGTACCACGTGCTCGGTATGAAAAGATACATGCCTAACTAATTGCACATGGTCTTGGGAACAATCCAACTAAAAGCACCTTATATGTTAAGTGTGCAAATGATGTGCTTCTTATCATTGTTGTGTATGTTGATGAAAATGCTACTCACTGATCCTCATAAGAAGAATATTGATGATTTTAAGGCTGATTTGCATGCCTCATTTGAGATGTCTGATTTGGGGCATTTGCATCATTATTTGGGCATTCACTTTATTCAAGTTGATGGTGGAATAGATTTGTGTCAAATGTAATATATTTATACATTATTGCAATGCTCTGGCCTTGAAGATTCTAAACCTATTGTCACTCCTATGGAGAGAGGTTTACGATCAATTCTTCATGATGTTGGAGACACATTTGACGTTGTTCTCTATCAACAAGCTATTGGATGCTTGATTTACTTATGCATTACTTGGCTATATATTTAGTTTGGTGTCTCATAGATGAGCAGTTTTATGCATTGCCTAGTTGTCAAGCATTGGCTAATGGTTAAGCGCATCTTTCACTACTTGACTGGTACCCAACTACTTGGATTGTTTTATGCCAAGGGGGATCACTACCACCAGATTTACATGCTTTGTTTGATTTTGATTGGGCTCGTTGCTATGACACTCCTGTGTCCACTAGTGATTTTTGCTTCATGCTTGGTAGGTCATGCATATCTTGGTTGAGCAAGAAGCAACTTACTATGACCACTTCTAGTTGTCAGGCTGAGTATAGGGTAGTTTTCACAGCGACTGTTGAGTGTGTGTGGCTCATATGCCTTATGGTTGATTTGGGTGTTGGTCAGTCTTCTGCCAACACCATCTTCACTGACAATCAAAGCACATTGGTAGTTGCAAGGAGCCCTATGTTCCATGCTTGCACTAAGCACATTGAGGTGCACTATCATTATGTCAGGGAGAGGTTCTCTACTAGATAGATCAGCTTGGCATATGCGCCCATGCAGGAGAACATTGGAGACCTTTTCACAAGGGCTTTGCCTAGGGAGATATTTGAGGCTTTCCGTAAAGCTTTAGGCTTACTTCCTTTTGTGGATTAATTCCACATAGCTTGGCACTTCCTTATACATGAGTCCCATCTCCTTCTTCACCGCATCACTCCCAAGGGGGATTTGTTGATATATTTAGGTAGTGATGTGTGTGAAAACACTAGGACCGTCAAGGCACTTTCTTCTCTCTTTAGGAGGTTTTACCCCCTCTTGTATATATGCATATAGCCTAAGGGGTTACTTATCTTTCTACATTCCAGTGGTAATAGATCGAGTATTATGTGCTATGCTCCAAGCTTCTTCTTCCTCGTGTTGTTTGCATGCCTCCACATACCTCAATCTCCAACAGAAGCATTGAAATGTATACAACATCATTGGGATTGGCTTTGTGAGGAGCGGGATAACAAAAGGGCCAAGGTGAAGAGATTAGAAAAAGACCAAAGTGAACTAGAGAAAGTTATAGAGGAATGGAAGGAGCAACTAACATGTATGGGAAAGAAAAACAAAGAGTTGAAAAGAGAAAACAAAAACTTGAAAAGGGGAATTGAAAAACTTGAGACTAGGAAGATTTTTATAAAGGATAAAGAAATAAAGAGAGAGGCAACTGAGATTCATTATTACTTAGTGATAGAAGATTGTTATTGGCTTACAATTGAAAATGAGTCTCGATATGAGGATGAGTTGATGAGATGGATTGAGAAAGGAGAGTTGAAAATCAAGCTTGTTCATGAAGTAATTTGCAGGTATAGTGATCAAGCGGGTAGAATCAGTAAGGATTTTCTATTGGAATTAGAGAATATAAAGTCTCCCCAAGTAGAGACTGAAAGGAAAATAGGAGAACTTGGAAAAGAGAATGCAAGGCTAAGAGGAGACATTGATACATGGATGTGTTAGAGAGAAGATGAAAAGAAGAGAGATGTAGAAGAGGATCAAAGAGTAGATAGAATTGAAGAAGCGTTGCATATGATGCTAGACAAGTTAAGGTCATCAAAAGGAAACATAGAAGAGATGAACGTTGTGAATGGGATAGTACAAACCCTAGCTATCCATTCAAAGAAGAGTTTTCAAAAATTCTATTAGAGAGTTGGAGGAGAATAATCAAAAGGGGATTATTAAGAACGCAAGATGGAGGATCAAGGGAGAATAATGAAAAAAAATTATAAATATTGTACACACACACACGCACACACACACATATATATAAATTATATATATATATATATATATATATATATATGTATGTATGTGTGTGTGTGTGTGTACAATATTTATAATTAAATTTTCATTATTTTCCCTAGATTGTCCATCTTGCATTCTTAATCATCCACTTTTGATTCTACTCCTCCAAGTCTCTTATAGAATTTTTGAAAAGTCTTCTTTGAATGGATAGCTAGGGTTTGTATTGTCCCATTCATAGATGATTAAGAAAGAAAGATGGAGAATCTAGGGAGAATAATGAAAAAAAATATTATAAATATTGTACACACACACATACACATACACACACACACACACACACACATATATATATATATATATATATATATATATATATATATATATATATATATATATATATATATATATATATATATATATATATGATTGCTTGTTAGTTTGCATGCGTGTTTGAGTTTATATATATAATTAAAAAAGGAAGAAGAAAGAAAAAATAGAAGAACAGAGAAAAAGTAAGAGGAATGATGAGGTGGAGTTATTAAAATTAATAATAATAAAGCAGGTCCATCCTGGAAACCATTGTGGATATTTGGGAAGGTATTCAATTTGCAAATGAGTCGAATCAAGATGTGGTCTTCCTCAAGATCGACTTTGACAAAGCCTACGATAGGCTAGAATGGGACTATCTTCTGCAGTCGCTCCAAGACCTCGGATGTAGTCAGAAATTCACCAAGATGATCGCGACCCTTCTCGGCAACGCAACGACCCAAATCAACGTTAACGGCAAACTTTCGAAGGCGATTCATCTTAAAAGATCTATTAGACAAGGGTGCCCTCTTGCCCCCCTTCTCTTTGCCATTGCCACTGAGGGGCTGAGCAGACTTGTGGCTCATCATGTGGAGGCTGGCAATATCAAAGGCCTCCAGCTACCCCACGACCACAGTCAAATCATCATGAGACTTTTTGCCGACGATATGAATGCGTTCGTTCACAATGATAATACCAGCCTGGAGACTTTCTGGAGATGCCTTGATACCTTTTGTGAGGCCTCTGGATCCAAAATCAACCACAATAAGACCGCCTTTAGGGCCATTGTGGGACATCAACCTGGCCCTCTCATGGATCATGGCTGTCAAATCATTCCGCAGGGCCAAATCTTTCGGCTGCTTGGAATCCCCTTGGGTTTTGGCGTCTCTATGGAGCAGCGATGGAACTGGGTGCTGGCCAAACTTGAAAACAAGCTCAATTACTGGAGAGGCATGCAAATCAATCTCGCTGGACGGGCGATGGTTATCAACACGTTCCTCCTCTCGTCTACCATCTATTTCCTTTCTTGCTGGAGACCGAATGAGCAAGGCCTGTCCAAACTGAATAGCATCTGCAGAAACTTTCTTTGGACGGGCGATCATAACAGAAGGGGGGTGCCTAAAATCAAATGGGCCATCTGCACCAGCCCCAGAGAGAGCGGGGGGCTTGGCATCCTGGACATTGGGTGTATGGCTAACAAACTGGCGGCCAAATGGATGATTAAAGCTTGGTGCAATAGGGAGGCCTCGTGGGCCAAGCTGATCTTCAGAAACAAAAATGAGTTGGCCCTTACGGGGTCCCCGAACTGGAAGAACCTTGATATCATGACCCTGCTATTCTCCCCGATTCCTGTCTTCCCGAAAGGCTCCAATCTCGTTTGCTCTCTTTGGAAGGGCTGGAACAAAGTCAAAAGCCTCACAAGAGTTAGTGAGGACTGGAAGTGGGCGGCCGGAATCAGACAAAACGACTCTATATGGTTTCCGATACATGGCATCCGGAGTGTGGAGTCGTGGAACATTCAAAATGCCAAGAAGTTATGGAACAAAGGATTCAAAAAATGGAAACACCTCTGGAAACATGACACCAACAGTTGGATCAACTACGAGGATATCGACCCTCGCATAAACGTCTCCTACGAAGAATGGAACACCTTGCAAAGCAGATGCCTCGCTTGGGATCGCCACAAAACTCGCCTTCTCATGGGACACGATGCTCCGAACGCGCGTGGTCTCAAATGGCACAATGGAAATAGCCTACTCAAAATCCCGAACATCAAAGAAACGACTGACCTCCAGGTCAGCCTCAACCGGAAGTGGTGCCTGTCTTGGACGCGGCTTCGGTGGGACATGAAATTCATGGGTATCTGGCACCCACTTATAGAGATTAAGAAGTCTGTCCTCTTATGGCAAATTCTTCATCGAGGAATCTGGACTAACCATAAGGCAAGCAAAATTTGTGGGTTCCCTCCGTGGTGCAAACGCTGCCACCGTGCAATCGAAGATGTCCCACACATCTTCCTTACTTGCCCCAACTCCTACAGAATCTGGCGGATGGTTGGACTGAAAATCAGAGTTCAGAAACAGCTTAGCTGGAAACATGTCCTTTTGGGTGAAGCGATTGGGTGCTCTGCGGCTCTCTGGAACGCAATCAGAGGGGAAGTCCTGTGGAAAATTTGGCGGGAGCGGTGTGCTCTCAACTTCGGCGACTCCCCCAGGGAGTGGTCGATTGAAAAATCTCTAGTCCTACTTGGCAAAAGGATTGTCAACAGTAAGAAATCCCCCCCCTTCAGGCATCATCAAGTCCTCCTTTTGATCAACAACAAGCTCAAACCCAAGTGGGTCCCGCATGAGGGCGACGAGAGGGTGATCAACCTTCTTTGTAATGCTACCTAGGTATCAACCAAGCTTCCCCTGCTTTGTGGGATTTGGGGGGTCCCGTGGGCACTAGTCCCCTTCTATTGTACCTTTGTTTCTTAATTTAATTCAAGTCCGGGAGAGTAGGCTATTGCCGAACTTCCTTTATAAAAAAAAAAAAAAAGTAGAAGAGTGGGTGAGTGAAAAATAGAAGGAAGATGACTGGTGGTAAAGGAGGAGTGTAAATGAATAGGTTTGGAGGATGAATAGTAACTTCGAGTGGAGGTGATAAATGAGAAAATGATGAGATGATCATTGATGAGGTCAAATGAGATTCGAAGAAATGCGAGTAGGTGGAAAAAGAAGAAGAAGCCTGAGAAATAAAAAACTCAAGAATGACAACATGTGGAGCGGAAAGTTAGTTGAAGGAGTAAAGAGTTTAAGAATTGGAAAGCATAAGTGAAAAAATTGTAGAGAGGAGAAAGGAAATAGAGGATTCACTACTGTGTTTGAATGACATGAAATGATCATGGAAGTTAAAGAATGATTAGAGATCAAGTTGAGAATAATAATTTATGTTCTCATTCCTTCCTGATATCAAGCCGAGGGATGGGTAAATGATTGACTTCATCAAGAGCATGTGCTCCATTGTATGGGTATTCTTTGAGATGTGTACGACTAGGTGTGCCATGGGCAATGATAGATAAGGTGTGACTAGGCTTCGCTTCATTAAGATTGCAAGTTTGAGATGTGAGGATAGACAAATCTAGTTGTGTTGCAAACGTAGCAGTTGAAGTGACACTTTTTGAGGTTGAAAATTATGAGATGGTTAGTATGTCCAGGTCTTGAGGGAATGAGTTGACTATAAAATGTAATTGTGGAATTTTAGCTCAAGTACCAATAGATAGATGGTATGTTTCATCGGGATGTCCATGGGAGGTTATTATATGTATGTGTGTGCTTTGTAGGGTTGGTTGAAACATGAAGCCCTTTCATCTATCTCCTAATTCTCGAGACTTTAGAATAAAAAAAAATGAGAGGAAAAAAGAGATAATATCCATGTATGTTTGTCTGTTGTTAGCACACCACAATGGGCTAGTAGGGGGATGGAACAACCTTGATTTGGTGATGGCAACCACAAGTTGATGCTAGTTTCATCCTAGGCCTAACCTGTATGTTTGTATGTGCCCATGAGGGCCAATAGGTGTGTGGAATAACTTTGGCCAAGTAGTAAAATCCATGAGTTGACATTGGTTTTGCATAAGGCTAGCATTGTGCATTGTGTGCTACTTTGGGTGGTGGATGGGTGGAGCAAACCTACGGGGGTGGTAAGAACCACGAGTCACATCTAGCTTTGGCACAGGTCGAATTGTTTGAATAAATAAATAAATAAACAAGAAAACAAAAAGAAAGAAAAAATTCCTCTCTCAAGGAGGGACAGAAGAGAGGAAAGAGCATGAAGCTCAGATGGGAATGTGTAGGTGAATTGTTGGGATATCAAGTGATGTGGACTCCTGATGAAACATGTGAAATCAAAGCTGAAGCTTGGCTGAAAATTGGCTTGCTACATTTATGTAGCAAACTTTGACGTGATAGATCTAAATGTGCTAGTCAGCTTATCCATTTTTAGCCTTTTGAGGGTTGCACACTTTGACTCTTAGTTTGTGCAATGGCTTGCAAACTTTTGAATCACATCAAGGATGAGAAAATTGTTGATGTGAACAAATGTTAGACTTGAGAGGCTGTTATGGATGTGCATACATGCTTGAACATATTCAAAAGAGTGAATTAATTATAGCAGATTGAAAACTTTAACTCGATTGATGAAAAAAGAGAGCAATTAAGAGAAAAAGGTGAGTGAGAAAAGAGGAAATTGAAGTAGAAGAGGAATGGGAAATGCAAGAGAAACACAAGAGCGATAAGAGAAAAGATGTGAATCATGAACAAGTTCAATATAAAGATTGAGAGGTGGATAGTAGGAGAAAATGGAAAAATGTAGTAGAAGCATGTTTGTATTCATCCATTAAATTCAATTTTAATGGTCGTTGATGTGTTTTTTTTTTTTTACGGATGTTTTGGTTGATGTTCTAGGATATGATTGTGATGTACCATTCATCTTCCCATTAATTTTATTTTTATGGTCATTGATGTGTTTTTTTTAATGGATCTTTTGGTTGATGTTCTAGGATATGATTGTGATGTACCATTCATCTTCTGAGCTAGCATCATAGACGGTAGAACAAGTTGCTACTATAGCCACATCACTCTATGTGCAATGTCCATTTGCTTATGATTATTTCTTAAAAATTGAACATTTAACCATGACTATAGAGAGCATCACTATTTTTTGTAAAGATATACTCAAAAGGCAATTGAGGAGAGGGAGGATTTGTGTAGGGAATCCCAAGTGTCCTATTCACACCATGCTTTAATTGGATTTGTGAGATTCCACCTAATTGACCTCATCAACCATATGCTATGGCAACTAGAAATGCATCAAGTATAAGTGACAGAGTAGTTGCACTTGTCTTGGTTAGTGGAGCAAAGCATCATAACTAGTTCTACATGACATTGGAAGATTGATTGGAGCTAGAGATGTTGCACAAAACCCTGAGCAATTCACTACATTACCTGCATTGGCCATACCCAAAGCATTGGAGAGGGCAGGTGATTGAGAAGTTCTTTGGAGGGGATGTTGCCCGTTTTGTGAGAGAATAGAAAGGAGGTTTTGTTTTCCTTGAGTCTACATTCAATTTAGAGAGGGGGGGACAAAGTGAGCTTTGTGCTGTCACATGGCGAAAAGGGAGCATAGCACTATCCATTTTGTTTCGGGTGTAGAAGATTGGGAGGAAAGCTCATTGAATGGGAGAGAAGCCTTGAGGGAACAACACATGTGAAAGCAACTGAGCAGAAATTCACTCAAAGGAGCAATCACTTGGGAGGAGGTGGCTTCATCAAACATATGCTGAGGCTTGCTACTAGAGATGGGAAGTCTTTATCTATTCAAACTTTAGTGCTCCATCAATCAAATTGGGCATTGATTTAAAGTGGAGCTTCCTTCCATTACGGTTTGAGTTTTTTATTGACCTATGTCACGTTTAAAGCTCATCATAAGCATTCTCTTGATCATTACTGCAAGATTTCTTATTGCAATATGAGTGTATGTGATCATCATGCATATGAAGGAGATTTAAGAAATAGAAAAAGCGAAGCATGAAATAAAAAATTTTGGGCATGAATATGCCACAAAATATGATACCATGTGCTTTTGTTGCTAAGAAAAATAGGGATGGTTCTGAAATTGAAGAGCATCATTTTTTTTTCTTTCTTTTTTTTGTATTAATGGCATGGATTCAACATGATCCTCTCTACCCTCGTGAGTCCACATGTTCTACTTTTGAATAGCTTTATGTTTTGTGTGTTCATGTTTTTTGTGGTGCTCGAGAGAAATGCGGATATTTTCGATGTTCTATGCGAAACTCCACGAACTCCATTTATGAGTTGTATTTGCTTCTAGAAGATGATTCTTTATTTTGCATAGTAATAGATGCATGCCAATCATAGTAGTTGTTTTCAACCTGTTGACTCATGTTTTGTTTGTACAAATCCTTTTCCGAGAAGCATTTTTTGAAGGTTCCCCTTCCCACGCTTTTGAGCTCTTTATCATTCAGAGGCAGTAGAAAACATTGAAGGATGATTTTTTTAAAACGATGAGTGAAGATGCAAGCATCTTCTTATGGGGATCCTTCTTTCTATTTGTGAGGCTCCTTCTTTCTATTTGTTGGTTGCCATAGTGGGCTTCAATGTGTCGACTTATAGTGGGATCCAAGCTCGCCCATTCTTGATTTCAATCTTAGCATTCAGCATAGTTTGGTGCTGCTCACTTCGAGGGGGCATCATTTAGGAGCCCTTTCTTCTTTGGGAGAGGTTTTTGTTTGTCTGCAAGGCTTTGGTGGGAGAACTTCTCAATAGAAGGGAAGGTATCCATGGAGCTTTTTTCCTTGCTTGGTGTCTAGGAGGTTATTGAGAACCATGCATCTGCGAGGACACATCACTCTCAGGGGAGGCAATATTGATCTCTCTATCGAGAGGACTGAAATAAGTAGTGGGAGATAACTATGAAGTCAGAAATGGTACTAATTATGAGGAGAGATAGGACTATACCATGCTAGAGGAGAAGTGTAGATCTATGTTGATGCTCATTGATGATGTGTTGGAAGTGCAAAGAGAATTTGTTGTAATACGAGTTTAGCACCGCAAGAGTGAGGGTAGAATGGGAGGAGAATCTTGATCATGAAGGAATTAGGAAGCTTTGGCCAAAGGGTCTCGAAGCTGCAAAATCAAAGAAGATATGATCCTATGGACACATTTCTTTGATGCTACATGCAAACTCCATCTCAAAAAAGGATGACATTTCTTGTTGTGAAGTCTCAATTTGTGCATGGGATCAAAGAAAGCCTAGAATTCAAAAGAATGTCATTGCTATGAATTTCTTTGCCTAGATGATCCAAGGTTTGGTATGTGATGCAATCATAGTTGCAATTATGTAACATCTGACCCCTCGTATGAGATGTTGTTTTAAGATATTCAGGATGAGGTTGTTGTTGCTTTATTAAGTTTGTGCACTGCCTTTAAATGACATGAATGACCAAGTAAGAGAGAAATTTCATGTGTGTTTTGAAGAAAATATTCATGCCATAAGAAGGCTTGTGTGATAATCTTTCTTAGGCAATTAGTTTATGATGCCATCTCTTACTAGACGACTCTAATATAGGCTTTATTACATTCTACAACCTTGATCAATATTTTTCTCAGTGTTAATAATTTGATTTTGTGGGATCTTATATCTTGCTTGACTACTAAAGGTGTAAAAAGGCCACATACAATACTCAAAAGAGGCTTGTGGATAGAATTTCTTGGGTAGTCTTTGGGTAGCAAAGCATAGAAGGGGGGGTTCATTGTAGTGATGTTCTTATGGAAGGGTACTTAAGAAGAAAACATGAAGGACTTCCAAGGAGTGGGCATCACTAAATGCAAACATTTGTGCTTCTCCATGGTGTAGGTGCATGGATGCGTAAGATCCATCTTAAAAGAAGGATCTACCAAAAAGGAAGGTCATGAGTGAGATGAGTGTTTAAGTTATGAGAACATGAGAGGTGTGAGTGTGCAAGTGGAATGAGAAATAGGGCCAAATAGAAGGTGAGCTAGTCCGATCTTAGTGAGTGAGTAAGTGTGAGGGTTTGAGCATTTGATCGGGAAAGAATCCAATTTTAAGGATTTGATTCATTTGTTGGTTGATTTGGTGTGTTGGACACTTTGAGTAGGTAAGTGTATTTGAGGATATGTTTACATTGAGATTGTGTAGTTGTATGCAAATGTGTCGATGAGGTTGTGCATGTGTAAACGTGCACGTGCATGAGTGTGCAAGTGATATAGAGCGACTATGCATGTAATAGAGGATTGAACAGTGCCTTGGATATAAATATAACCATAGAAGTGGAAAAATAAGGGCTATTTGACCGACTTGACCATAAAATGACTTGCCAAATAGGCTAAGAAGATACATTTGTTACTACTTCTTGGCAGCTTCATTAGGCAATCCTACTAGGGATTGAAGAAGTGGGTGTATTTGCACATATCTATGAGCCGAGGGTAGAAAATTGTGTCCAAACACAAAAATTTAACCAAATTTAGTTGCCAACAAACACTGTCTCTAGGTTCATAGACTACTTAAGGGTATATAAACTTACACTGAACTCCTACAGATCAATTTGTAGGTACACGACCAGATTAGTTGCCAAAGGATGTTCACAAACTTATGGTATAGACTATGAGGAAACATTCTCACCAGTTGCAATCATGACTACAATCATAACATTGATAAGTGTAGCTACTACAAGTACTTGGACAATCCTCCAACTTGATGTTAAAAATGCATTTCTAAATGGTTGGATAAGTTAAGAATTTTACATGTCACAACCTTGAGGTTTTGAAAACCATAATCATACATCTTATGTTTGGAAAATTAAGAACACATTGTGTGGATTGAAACAAGCTCCTATAGCTTGGAATTATAGGTTGGTTACATACCTTCAATATCAAGGGTTCAGATCTAGCAACTCACATCCTTCTTTGTTCACCAAAAGGGATCACTATGAGGTTATCTATTTGTATGTACATGTAGATGATGTAATTATGAAAAATGATGACTTGAATGGCATTCAAAGGATCAAAACACATATGAAAGAGGAGTTCAAAATTAGTGAATTAGGTGAGCTCACATATTTCCTAGGTATGCAAGTGATTTATAGAGATGAAGGGATATATCTAACTCAGAGGAGGTACATTCAAGACCTACTTTTGAAGTTCATAATGGAGAACACCAAGCTTGAAGGTACACTTTTGGAAATGGTCATAAACTAAGTGTTTAGGAAGTTGAGAAGATTGATGATCCTAAAGAGTATCAAAGCTTAGTTGGTAGCTTAATATATGCTACTCACACAAGACTAGATATAGCCTATAGTGTGGGGGTGCTTTGCGATTTCATGCACTCACCTAGAAGACCACACATGGTTGGTGCAAAGAGAGCACTCAAGTAACTCAAAGGAACACTTAATGAAGGCATCTTCTATCCTTACTCTTTAGATTTGGATATCAAAATCTATTCAGATGTAGAGCGGGCAAGAGCAAAGGATGATAGAAGAAGTACATCTTGATACTTAGCATTTGCAGGTTAAAAGTTGGTTTCTTGGAGTTCCAAGAAGCTACAAAAGTTGCTTTATTCTCAACTAGAGCAAAGTATAGAGATCTATTGAAACTCAAGAAGCAATATGCCTTAAAGTGTTTGACTCAAATTTGAGACTTGTAAGTTGCAAACCTCACATAATTTGAGATAATGTAAGTTACATGCATCTCGATGCAGATCCAATTTTCCATGTAAAGACAAAGCACATAAAATTCCATTACCACTTTGTTAGAGAGAAGCTTATGGCAAAGGAACTTGACTTATAATTTGTTCCTATTGAGAAGCAAATATTAGACATGATGACAAAGGCAGTTGATGGGATAAAGCTATGTAGATTCAAACCTATGGCACATATTCAACCTATTAGACAATCAAGACTCAATCATACTTTAGCTTGAGGGGGAGTTTTTGGATCACCAAGTCTTCACTATGCTTGAAATGAATTTCTTTCCCAAATCAACCATTATATGGATGCGGCTATACGTGTACTGTGGGAGTAGCACTTATTTGCACAATTTTCTTTGTATTGATTGTATGATCAATTATGATCATTTATTTTGTAAGGTTCAAGGCATTTACCTTTGTAGAAGAGAAAAATAAAAGGCCCAAACTTCACAAGTTTGAAAGTAGTTGAGATTGATATTCAATCAAACAACCAAAAGGTTGATATACTTTTAACTTCCACTTTTCCTATAATGTAGGAAGAGGTTGAAATCATATTCAAGAAACATTCCTATGAGGATTTGAATTTAAAACCATGATATTTCAATTGTGGGAAACCACCAATAGGTCTATGTAAGACCAAAAATCCTTTGTACATTGAGTGAGTGATGATTTTATGTAATAAAAATATACTTTTGGTCATTGTTAGTGCCACATCAATTCTTTGGTCCTTCTTCCTTAGACTCAGTCATCTTGTAGATCTTGCTTCTTTCTCTCTAGAGGTCCCAATCAAAAGACCAAGCACTCATTATAACGATATTACTTTCTATTTTATGTGTATGAATTTTCAAGTCTTTTTGTTGAGTATATTTAGCAAAATCGCAAGTTGAAGTTCTAAGGGTTATCTTCTATATAGTCTTGAAAACTCGAGGGTATAAATCATTCACTAGTTAATATAAATTGGGGCATGCATTATAGAAAACCAACACTATGTATGAAATTCCCCTAGAATGAATGTTTCTAATTGTAACTATGCTAATGGCTATAAGTGTTTGAAATCATAGCTTCCAATCAAATATAAAAGTTTTTTGTGAGCTAGTTAAGGTACAAGTTATCTATTTTGCATCAACTTGTTCTTATTCATGTTCCAAACTACCTATTTGGTTTTATTGCATTAATCACAACCTCAAAGGGTTTATTTTACATATCCAAAGAGTTAGAGAAGGCAATGTGTTGTTTTGGTGGACCATCTTCACCATCTCACAACAAAACATTTCAAGCTTCTCCAAACCTCTCCAACTTCTTTCAGCCATGAGACCAAACATTGTATTTGCAATGGGATTTATGAACACACACACACACGCATATATATATATATATATATATATATATACATATATATATACATATATATACATACATATATACACACACACACACACATATATATATATATATATATATATATATATATATATATATATATATATATATATATATATGGCAAGAACCATTGGGAAGTAGTCACAATGATTTTGAGATATCTATGTGGCACTAAGGAAAAGTGTATATGCTTGGGTAGAGGAGAGACATCCATTATTGGCCACACAGATTTTGATGATGCTGGTTGTGTACACAATGGGAATTCTACACCAAGATAAATTTTTCACTTTGATGAAGGTTCTATATCTTGGAGATTTTGTCTTTAAGAATGTACAACTATTTCCTATACAAAAGAAGAGGATGTTGTAGCTGTGAGGCATGTATAAGAAGCATTGTAGCTTTCTGATCTTGGTTGTGATATGGTTCTATCTTTGCATGTACATTGTTTGATGTGTGATAGTTAGAGTGTCATTTTGTGGCTAAGAATATGGTCTATAATGAAAAGAACAAACAAATTGAGGTGAGGTATAACTTCCTTAGAGAATGCTTAGCCATTGATCATATTATTCTTGAGAAGGCTCATACTTGAGATAATATTGCAGATGCTTTGACTCAAACTCTACCACATAATAGATTTTGACAATATTGTCAGTTGATGGGAGTTACTTGATTCATGATCTTGTACAACTACTTGTACATTGTGTAGTATGCCGATAAAGTTGGAGGAATAGTTTGTATACTTACACTCATGTATCCTTTATCATTCTTTATTGTCTTCCATATGGCCATAGTTCACTATGTCCATATTAGACTTTAGTGGGAGGTTTATTTCTATTCGTGTCGAAGTGAAAGGCCAAATCAGCCAAGCAGCTAGTTCACTTGTGGCCGTACATTGATGAAGGTATTAAATATGCTTAATGCCTCTTCCTTATGAAGAACCACTAGTCCTCCATAGGAATCTATTTTGTAAGGCCCTTGTTATGAGGAGAAGAAATGTGAGAGTATTTTTCATTCATTGGTTCCTAGCTATGAAGTTAGATGAGGTGGAAAACAGAACATAGATGTCTAGATGATCTTTTTGAGTGTAACATATTTTCTAGGTAGAGAATGAACTTTTGTATATTATAGTATTTTGAGGAGAAGAAATGAACATCATGATGATGCATTGTCACCCCCCTATAATCTTCATTTACTAGGATGGATCGGGGGTGATGATCCCACCCTAGCTAGGGTTTCAAGGGGTCCTTTCACCCCCTAGGGACCACTTGTAAGACATCCAAATGATACAAAAATCAATTGAGATACATCCCACCAAACACATAAAGAACGGGACATGAAGTTGGCATTGTATTCATCAATGAAGATCACATATCACCTACATATGGGTGGTAGACCATTATGCATGTAGCGATAGACCACCATGTGGGTGCTGGAAAATCACTACATGGGTAGTGGAAGAACACTACATGGGTAAGTGGTAGACCAATGCATAGGTGGTGGTTGCCCACACATTGCCGCCCATGTCTAGTTATTCATGGAAGGCACCTTTTTTCATTGCCCTATCTATAAATGACCTCTACTTAAGTCCATATACGAAGCTGTTCTAGCATACATCTACCTTGTAAATCTCTTCTTAAAGAGTTCATCCAAATCACCATTTAAGATTTAGTTATGGTAGCACATGAGTGGATGATGGCATAATTGTATCTTGCTGATAATAATAAAACTTCTAATTTGTTGCATTGTCTCTTATTTTTTGCCTTTTGAGCTAGATTGTGATGTATTAATTCCTATTATATTTTATTATAGATTCTATTCCTCAATATCTAGAATGATTCAACTCAACACATTAACCAAGAACGTGTTTTGGAGGCTCCAAAAAGATTATATTGCACCTCCACAAAGGCTCAAAAATTCAATTGAAGAATGAGTTGAAGAAATAAAGGAAGGCCTCAAAAAATAGCATGAATTATTACATCCTCAAGTTGAAATAGAGTGCACATGCCTTAAGATAAATAGATAGCTCAATCCATCATCATTTATAAGTTCATACATTAAATGGGCTTAGAAATGATGACAAATAGAGGAAATTATCCACTTCAATCTATGTGGGGGTTTATTACTACATCTTGAGCAATAAATGAACTCATACTCACAAACAACCACAATGGAGGTTAATCAATGGGCAATGAATCCCAAGTCTTTTATGTAGGTAAAGGAAAAGAAAAAAGAGGTGGCCCTAATGGACAAGACAAAGCCAGGGAAAGATTAAACCATGAAAAAGAAGGATGAAGCCAAATCTATGGAGGAAGGAGAAGAGGAAGATCAAAATGACGAGGAATCCAACTTCAAGGAAAGCACAACACAAAGGAATGGTACGATTATGGAAAGCCATGCCATTTTGCATGGGACTATTTCTCAAAAGACAACATAGGAGGCTACATGAGGATTCAACATATCTTGGAAAACACTAGAAATGCATCAAAAGATGCTAATATCTTATGGATGATGCAAATACGTTATAGAAAAAAAGGCATATACCACATGGTATTGAAAAGGGATGCCCAAACTAGATGAGTTTTAATAGGGAAATATTGTGCGATTCACATGAAATAAGGCAAAACGGGATGTAGAAATGGGCAATGTCAGTGAACGTATGCTCACACACATGGGTGATGCTCCTTTGATTGAAAATTAGAATGTCAAGTGTGTACAAGGTGTGTTGCATGTACCCAATATCATGAAAAATCTTCAAATGTTCAATGATATTGAGAGGAAAGGTGTGATGTGCGGTCTCTAGAATTTCCATTGTAGAATCACGCAAGCTTTATGTGAAGCATGCTAGTGGGGGAACCAAGGAAGGCATCCATTCATGAAGGGTGCATAAAATAGTACTTTTGTGCATTGGATCCCATTCTTAGTAATGTATGGGGACCAACCAAGTAATCCTCATCAAGAAGGCATATGTATACTTTAAATTTTTCAAAGAACTTCATTACAAAGATATGGTAGGAGCATCAAGATCCGCGGATCAGATGGAGCATAAGAATATTTCATTAAGGATGTTTTTAAATTGATAGGTCATAAGGTCATTGAGAAAAATATGCATGCATGTATACACCCCAACAAAATGGGTTGTAGAAAGAGAAAATAGGTACATAGATAAGGTGTCTAGATAAATGTTCGACAAGATGGATGTGCCCAATTACTATTTGATAGATGTAGCATGTACAGACACCTACATCATTAATAGGTTTCCTAGTTCAGATGTTCAATCTTTAGAGCCATATGGAGAATGGTATGGTAAAAACTAGGATCTATCCTATTTAAATATTTCCAGTTGTGTGTGTTTTGTGCATGTGTCTTACAAATTGAAGTACAGACTCAAAGTGAAAGTTGAATGATGTACATTCATTGGGTATTAAGGTTATCAAGAGGATTTTAGGTGCCATGATCCCAAAACCAAAGGCTTCATAATGTCTAGAGATGCTACTTTTGATGATTTTCTACCTTGATATGGTGTGAAATATTCATTACAAGTTGAAGACATACGTGATGCTGAGAGGAGATATTTCAAAGAACAAGAAATGTTGGATATTAATTTTCCTTCAGCTTCAAAAAAAGAAGAGGAAAACAACACGTCATTATGAAAATAGGGATGGAGAGGAAATCCTACGTAAAGTAAAGAAAGCTCAAAAAGAAGTAATGCAAATGAGAAATATGATGATCAAGACAATCAAAGTAATCTACAAGGAGAGCATATTCCTCATGCAAAGGAAGAGGATTCTTGATATACTAGTATGGCATGTGTAATTGTAAGAGATTTACAAATGCATTAAAGGTAAATGTAAAAAGTTATTGAAGATTTACTACTATAGAACTACTATAGGAATTGAACCATGCAACTCTTACTAGGTGAGACATCTGACATCTACTAGGAGTTGCCTCACAATTTATGCAAAGTGCCAAAGAAAACCCTTGATATCAGCTAAGAACTCTTCGATACCTCTATTTTATGTTGATAATGAGTATTTTTAGGTAAAAGTTTATTGTGATGTTGATTGGGTTTGCTCAAAGGATTGTAGGAGTACAACTAGATATACAATCATGATTTAAAAACTACCATCTCCAAGAAATAACCAAACGTAGCCATGTCTTCAATTAAAGCTGAATATAGACCTTTATCCTTTGTCATTAGTAAGATTATGTGCCTCAAGAAGTTCTTCAAAAATTTAAAATTTCATATGAAATAAATTCCTATCATGAATGACACTAGAAGTAGTTTAGACCTAACCTTGAGTTTAATTTTCATGCTAGGTACAATACCAAGGATCATTTTTCATACATTTCTACAAAAGTCTATGATGGAACAAAAATAGTTAAAGAGAAACATTGGTATAATAAATTTAAGTTCACGGCTTGACAGGGAGTGCTGAAAAGCAATCCTTCACCTTAATCTCAAGGAAAAGAGGTATGAATGAGAAGTGGACCTATGATTTTGATTCTGTTGAGTGCGAATTTCAGCCATCAAGATGCTTCAACCATTTTTTGATTCATAGCTCACCAAAAAGAAAGTGGGTGATTGGAAGATTCCTACAAAATGTAGAAGCATTTTTTCACAATCCATACATACATGAGTCCAAGTTGTGCGTGATCTTCAACAACCATTGCTCTCTTCCTAAGTTAGTTTAGAGTTTTAGGAAGTTGCACAAAGCATAAAGATGCTTCCATCTCCTTTGTCAAAAATTCTTCATCTCCTAGTACTCAATCACATATTCTCCTTTTTTTTACCTTCTATGATCTTTGGGTTGGCTTTTGCAAAAAACAAGAAACACATCTTTGTAGAGATGAATTTCTTCCCAATAACTCTCTAACATCCACTCACTTTTCCTTGTTGTGTCCATTTATTGACCACACATCTTATCTTTGATTTCTAATGAAAACCTCCATTATCGGCTCTCATATATTCTAACAATCTATTGATGATGAAACTTTAGCAACAATGAAACAACATTTTTTTTTGTAAGTTTTATCTATTTTATCATCTAAAATCTTCTTAATTTTCTTGAATTGTGTCAATTTGCATGCCTACTATTTTAATCTATAAAAGTGTTAACTTCTATCAATTCACGATTTACTGTAGTGGTTGAAATTGTTGGAGTTAGATGTTTGAGGAAGCACATGAACAACACAAGAAAGAAGAAGAAGCTTAGAGCACAACACACAATACTGAATGTATTACCTCTAAAATGTACAAAGATAAGTAACCTGTTAGGGCAGTAGGCATATATACAAGCAGAGGAAAAATACCTCCTAAAGAGGGAAAAATTTGCCCCAGCAGTCCTAGAGTGTTCACACACATCACTAACTAAATATATCAACAAATCCCCCTGCAAGTGATGCGGTGAACAAGGAGTTGGCACTCATGTATAAGGAAGTGCCAAGCTATGTGGAATCAATCCCCAAAACGAAGTAAGCCTAAAGCTTTGCGGAAAGCTTCAAACTTCTCCCTAGGTAGAGCCTTCGTGAAAAGGTCTACAATGTTCTCGTACATGGGCACATATGCCAAGATGATCTCTCCAATAGAGAACCGCTCCATCACATAATGATAATGCACCTCAATGTGCTTAGTGGGAGTATGGAACACACGATTCCTCACAATTTCCAACGCACTTTGACTGTTAGTGAAGATGGTGTGGCAGAAGATTGACCAACACCCAGATTAGCCGTAAGACATCTAAGCCACACACACTCAATAGTTGCTATGAAATTTGCCCTATACTTAGCCTCACAACTAGAAGTGGCCACTGTGCTGCTTCTTGCTCAACCAAGATTTACATGAGCTACAAAGCATGAAGCAAAAGCCACTAGTGAACAAACAAGTTTCATAGCAACCAACCTAGTCATAATAAAAAAAAGCACGTAAATCTGGCAGCAGTGATCCCCCCTTGGGATAAAATAACCCAAGGAGTTGAGTACCACTCAAGTAGATAAAGATGTACCTAACCACCTACCAATGCTTGACACCTGGGTAATGCATAAACTTGCTCATCTGTGAGACAACAAACTGAATATTTGGCCAAGTAATGCATAAGTAAATCAAGCATCCAACAGCCTAGTCATACAAAACGGCATCAGATGCATCTCCAACATCATGAAGACTCAATCAAGATAAACCTATCTTCATACGAGTGGCAAAAGGTTCGGAGTCTTCAAGCCCAAAATGTTGCAAGAATGTGTCATTATATTTTGTTTGACACAAAACTATTCTGCCATCAACTTGCATAAACTGAATGCCCAAATAATGATGCAAATGCCCCAAATAAGACATCTCAAATGAGGCCTGAAAATCAGCCTTAAAATCAGCAATATGCTTCTCATGATGACCAGTGAGTAACATGTCATCAACATACACAACAATGATCAGAAGCACATCATTTGCACGCTTAAAATATAAGGTGCTCTATGTTGGACTGTTCTCAAAATCATATGTAATCAGATAGGCATGTATCTTTTCATACCAAGCACATGGTGCTTGCTTTAAACCATAGAATGCCTTCTTTAACATGCACACTTAGTTTTCATGCCCTTTGTACACAAAGCCATGGGGCTAAAAAACTAGTACCCTTCTTCACGCAAGTCACCATTTAGAAATGTAGTTTTAATGTCCAACTAATGTACATTCTGACCATGATAAGCTGCAAGTGCACAGATGCTACAAAGAGTAGTCATTCGGCAAGTAGGAGCAATAGTCTCATCAAAATCAATGCCTCTTTCCAGTGCATAACCCTTTGCAACAAGCCTAGACTTACACCCGTCAACTATTCCATCAGGCTTACACTTTAGCTTGTATACCCACTTTGTGCCAATGGCCTTCCTTCTAGGAGGTAAGTCACACAAACCAAGTACAATTCTTTATTATAGCATCATATTCAAATTGCATAGCAGTCATCCAATTTTCTGAATTTTGTGCTTCATCAAATGGAACAGGATCATTCTCATCACAGAGACTAGACATAGCCATGGCATAGCAATCTGGTGCAAAAGAGGCACTATGACAACCTGTATGAGTACAATATGTCAGAGATGCATCTAATTTGATGTCACCCAAAGTCTGCACCAACCATTTTGGCATAGCTTTTGCCTTCTCAATATCAGCTCTCTCATCAACAAGTGCATCATGTAAATTTGCATCAGAAATAGAATGATGTACATCATCACATGAAACCCGTAAAGGTTGAGAAGTTGCCTCATTATGACCAGCACTAGACTGCCCACCTGTAAAAAGAGGCAGCAAAGTATCATACATGTCTTTGGAGCTAACAGACATCTCCTTAGTACATGAAAGTAATGGCTGAATAGCACCTTCCACAAGAACATCACGGCTAACCAAAATGCATTTAGTATGTGGATGATACAAATGATAGTCTTTGCTTTGAGAACTATACCCAACAAAAATACATTTCACTACTTTATCATCCAATTTCTTGCATTTGTTCTTTAGGCACTAATGTATATACGACCATCCCAAGTGTCATATGGAGTGATAGACTGCAATGCTTTAGTGGGACAGCTATTGAGTACATATGTTGCATACATAACACCCTCAAGCCAGAAACTATGTGGAAAAGCGAGACTATTGACCATACACTTGGACATCTCCATGAGTGACTTGTTCTTCTGTTCAACAACTCCATTCTATTGAGGTGTATATGGCACTATACACTGATGTTTTATCACACGTTCAACCAAAAATGCATTAAATTCAAAAGACATATATTCCTACCTTGAATCAAAATATAGGGTGCCCATTTTACATGCTCACAAATTTTCAGCCAAAACCAAAAACTACTTGAAGCACATAAACACTTCGGACTTTGCTTTAAAGGATATACCTATGCATTCCTGGAAAAATCATTGATGAAAGTCACAAAGTAAAGATAGTTTCCAAAAGAAGATGTCTACATTGAACCACAGACATCACTATGTACAAGCTACAATTTATGAGTAGCTCGAACTAACCATCTTTTGGGAAGGATGAGTGCTGTATTTTTCTCAAAATATAGCCTTCACAAACATGTTTATCAGGTGCCTCAAGTTTGAGAAAAGAGGACACCGTTTCAAATTTATAGAGGCATAGCAAACTAGAAAAATTGAGATGACCAAAGTCTACATGCCAAAGCTTTGCATCTGACATACCCTGAGAATCATGTACTACATATATTGAATCATTCACAGATTTTTCATAGTCTATGAGCTTATATAGCCCACAACATAAAATGACAAAAGCAATAATCATATCACCGTTTGACAGATCGTGAACAATACATCTGTCATGATTCAGTTTCACAACCAAACCAATCTTGGATAAAGCTGAAATTGATAACATATTCTTCTTGATCCCTGGCACAAATAGAGAATCCGACAATGTGAAAGAACTACCATCAACAATAGTCAAAATGATCTTACCAACTCCAATGACAGGATAAGAGGAGTTGTTGGCACATGTGATAGTATTCCCTGTAGGGGCAAGCTCGAATGAAGTGAAGAAATTGTGATGCGAGGTAATATGTTTGGTTTTCCTACTATCAAAGTACCAAACATCTGAGTCTATTGCAGGCATACACTCTTCAAGAGAGGATGGGTCAAAACTGCAAACAGTAGTAAAAGCCCATTCTTCATTCTGCACTAGCTTAGTAGACTTTGTTTTTGGTGTAGAGGCATCTACAACAACCATTTGAGCCTCTTTTTTCTTTGCCTCTTTTGCATCCAATTTTGGACAATTCTTTATGACATCATCATTTATTTTAGAGTACTAGAAAAAGAGGTTCTGCTTTTTTGTTTTCATCTCTTTTTTGTCTTCCTTTTTTTATTGTGCAGAATTAGCAGATTTTTGCTTACTAATAGAAGAGTTCCATTTACCTATGCCCTTTTGAGTAGCCAGGAAAGCTTGATCTACAACATGCATAATGGACCTATTGTGCCTAGACCGATCTTCCTATAGCAAAATAGAGACCAACTCCTCTAATGTTAAGACATTTGGATTTCCTTTCATCATCAAACAAAGAGTAGAAGCAAAACTCTGGTATGAATCAAGAAGACTATTTAGAACAGTCTGCACAAGTGAACTATCAAGCAAGACTTCTTCAGCATAAATTAATTATTCCTTCAAATCTTGGATCTTTGTTAGAAAGCTCTCCATTGAATCACCTTTGTTCATATGCTCACTCTCCAACTCTTTTTGGAGGTAACCAACAAGAGCCTCATTCCTAGCTTGGTACAATGTGGTAAGTGTATCAGAAGCATCCTTAGCTGTTCTGCAAGAGTGAATATGAGGAATAATGGCACATTTGATAGACAAGGCTAACAATGCATGTGTTTGAGCATCTCTGCCATCATAACAAATTTTCTATGCAGTAGATGCAACAGGAACCACAACATGAACAAGAATCTGCAAAATACCACCATCTTCAATGTCATCTACATCAGCTTCAATACTTGTATTTGCAGGAGTAATAGCATGTTTTTCAACACCTTGCATAATATTCTATAGTCCTTTTGTGACCAATACATGACGCATCATATAAGCCCACAATGGGTAATTCGTACCATCCAACTTATCCTCAACAGCTAACATACAAAATACATCACTGCTTTCAACCATGGCCACTGACTAAAATACCTTGATGTAGAAAAATGACTGTATGTAAAAATGTTGAACAGAACTACCCTGATCAGTTCTACTAAACTTGTAGTAGAATTTAAGAAGTTTATACTAGTGACCCAAAACCTATATATATCTTTCACACAAAAGGACAAAATAGCCTATTTAAGCACTAAGATAGTGCGTTCAAAGGTGGAAACAAGCTTAGATCGTGATTTTGGCACCATGGAGCGAAGCAGTTTTGATCTTCTAATCACCCTAAGTATGCTCACCAAATTTCATGTGATTCTGAGACTATGACTAGAGGGGTGTCAACAATGCCCTAGATGAAGTGGCAACCTGCTCTAATACTAGTTGTTGGAGTTAGATGTCTGTGGAAGCACATAAATAGCACAAGGTAGGAAAAGAAGCTTGGAGCACAGTACAAAATGCTGAATGTATTATCACTAGAATATACAAAGATAAGTAACATGTTAGGGTAGTAGGCATATACAAGTCGAGGGAAAAAACCTCCTAACGAGGGAAAAAAGTTCCCCGACAATCCTAGAGTGTTCATACACATCACTACCTAAATATATCAACAGAAATCATGCACTTTGTTACAATGTCTTGGGTTCAAAACCTAAGATATGCAAAGTTATTGAGATCTCTTTTACAGATGGATTGAATGCTTTCCTAAACTATGATACATATGGAACACTCACACGATTCATGTGAAAAAAATCATAAAGGAATACTTTTCAACTTTCTTCTTGAAAAATAGGAAATGAATGTTTTTTTCTAATATATTATTCAAGAGCTTTGTGATTCTTATATTTTTCTTGAAGGTTCAATTAAAAAAAAGTTTTTTTTTACAAAATTCTTTACATTGATTGAAATTGATGCAAGTTAAATTGAATTCTTTCCATTAGTTTTTATTGTAAAAATTTTTTATCAATTGATGAATGCTTTGTAAGAGGGATGTGCATATGAATTCAAATGATAAAGATAAACCCTTAAGTGATTCCTTTCTCTTAAATTCAACTAAACATTGATTTAAGTTTGCCAAGTGCAATTTCATGTGACTAAAGGATTTATCACTAACATCGTGTTTCCAAGTGTTATTCTTTTGATAGCTAAGCATAAACATGAAACACTTGACTTTGCTTGAAGCACCCACTACATGTCATATTTTGCATCATTGGTAGCTAGAATTCATATGTCAAACTGAGCACCTTCATGATAGTGCACAAGCAATGGTGCTAATGGTGACTTCGATGACTCAAATGGCAAGGTATGCCAAGGTCTATGCTTTAGTTGCTGCCTTAGTCTCCACTTTAGTCCTAAGCCTTGGATGAAGATAGAAATCATCAAGAACTGACACTCCTCGCTCTGCTCACACAACAAAAAAACCTTTTTCCTACAAATTTCTATGATACTACTAAAGTGGTATGATGATGATGCAACATGGTGGATAAACTTTGTGCAAGATTTGTGAAGATGCCCTCACAGTAGAAAATTGAGCTTTAAATGATGCACACAATACTTTAAACAAACCTGTAGAATACATAGAAACTACAGACTACATAGAGAGCACCAACGCAAATTTCATAGGGTTTGCAAATGTGGTCAAACTTATAGTCTATGGTTGACCAGCCTACTACATGTTACATTAAAGAACATATGAAAAAGCTTTTGGTGGCCATTTGCCCTTTCATATGACTAGTAATGGTAGCAAAAATGCTTACTTCAATCAAGTATTATCTTGTCAGGATGAAATTTTGGCCCAAAATTTGTGAGGCCATCTACATATTGATGACGAGAGACTTTGATTTCTTCAATTGAAGACATCATATGCATATAAAGTTTTTCATTATTATGATCTGATTCAAGAACTTTTACTTCTTCAATTGTCAATACTACACACATCGTGCACTCTACATATCAAGGAAATTAAGTGGTGGGGTGCTCCTTTATGAGTTATCCTTGAGCCTCTATAGACTTCAATCCTCCTATAACATTGTACATGTAACCCTGAGGAAAAGACTCTTTGAAGTCCTCAACAACAATGCACTACTTGAGATCAAACATAATTATAAGAGTAACAACAATTGCATGTGGATTAATATTCATCTTCTTCATAAGATTTTGCACATGGAATTCATAAATATATCTTATCTTAAAAAACCTCCCACGATTTGAAGGGTCAATAATTGGCCCATGGATGATCTCAATGCACAAGTGAAAGAGTAACCCTTTCTTTACAAGCTTCTTCTCTATAATCTCTTCTTTGATTCTACTATGAACTATGAGTAGTACATTGGATGCTATCACCTCTCCAATGGCAACAATCTCATGATCTATGGTAGAGTTATGAGAGGAAACTAACTCAAGATATTTTGAATTCTTCCTCAATGGTTCCTTCTAAATTTGTTCCTCGGCTTTGTACTTCACTGGTGTTGTGTTTGGTTTAGCACTATATTTGTTGAATCCATTGAAGGAGGTCCATTGTCACATTTGTGACTCTCTACATATATCTACTAGCCTTTGGGGTGCAAAACACTTGGAATAGAGCATATTGATGTTGCAAATAAGATTCCTCATGCCTTTCATTGTCTAAGCCAAAAAAATCAAATTATAACTTCCTCATCCTTGTAGTAAGTCCTATATACTAACCCTTTTTTGGTATACTTTGGTAGTGAAGTGTGTGAACCAACTTAGGACCACCATGACACATTTTTTCCCTATTTGAGAGGGTTTTTTTCCTAGCTTGTATATACATATATAACCCTAATGGGTCACTTATCTTTGTATTTCTCTTGATAATACATTTGGTATTGTGTTATGCTCCAAGCTTCTTCTTCTTCCTTGTGTTCTTCATGTGCTACCACAAACCTTGAACTCCAACAATTGGTGTCAAAGAAGGTTTCTCTTTCACTTAGGGCTTCATCGACACCACTCCCATAAAAGTCTTGGAATTTCATGAAAAATAATTAGCATAATCATAGTGATTAGGATCTGAAAAGAACTCTACGTTTTGGTGTGGAAATTTTCATTCGAGATTGTTTCAGCCTCTAAATGCACTATCATAGTGATTATGCAGGCAATTTCATCCTTTTGTACCAAACATATATAGAGGCTTTGGTTTGCTAGTACAAGCTTCTCAAAGGCTACTATAAGTTTAGCAAAGCTTGACAAGGTGCTTTTGTTCAACGTTTTGAGATAAATTCGATTTCTACATTAGGATATTTAGTCATTAGCCATGGCTGAAAGCTTTGATGTATTCTATGTGTTGGTTGTTGAGCATAAGATGGATGGTACTGATAACCATTGTGGTTATATATGATGCAACATGTATTGGTAGAAAAATGGTTGTGGAATATTGCATAGGGTGTTGAAAGACATCGTACTCACTTGTAAATAAAGTTATTAAAGATGATGCAGGTGGAGCTAAATATGATAATCTTAAATTTCTTGCTCTTGTTATGGATCTTGTTGCACATATTGTAGAGAAACTTTGTTGGGATGGCAAAGATGAACAAGCACATGCATTGATAGCTTTGTCTTCCAAACATGCCATTATACATCACATTAACTCCTACAAGTTAAGAAAGGACGTTTGGAACACACTTACAACTTTATACTGTGCAAGAAATGAGTCTCCTATTTCTTACCTTCAGAAACAATTGGAGAGTGAGCATATGAATGAAGAGGATTCTATGGAGATTTTTTGACAAAGATTAAAGATTTGAAGGATCACTTTATTTCTATTGATGTCATCTTGCTGGATAGACTATTCTTAATGGTCTTCTAGACTAATATTATATTTTGGCTTCTACTCTTCTATTGATAATGAAAGGAAATCCAAATGCCTTAAACTTTGAGGATTTAGTCTCTGTTTTATTGCACGAAGATCAGTCCAAGCATAACATGTCAATTATGCATGTTGTAGATCAAGCTTTCTTAGATTATCAAAAGGGAAAAGGTAAATGGAGCTCATCTACTATTAAGAAAAAAATATACTAATGCTTCACAATCAAAGAAAGAAGACAAAGATGACAAGAAAACAAAAAAAGCAAAAAATAATTTTGCACGTACTAGAAGGAATATGATAATGTCATTATAGATCCTAAATTGGATGCAAAAGAGGAAAAGAAGAAAGAGACTCGTATGGTTGTTGCAGAGGCCTCTACACCTAAAAAGGAGTCTTCTAATCTTGTTCTGGATGAAGAATGGGCATTTACTAGTGTTTGCAGCTATGCCACATCCTCTCATGAGGAGTGTATGTTTGTGGTAGACTCAAGTTTTGGTACTTTGATAATGGGGCAACCAAACATATTACCTCGTAGCATGATTTTCTTCAGTTCATGTGAGCCTACCTCTACATGGTATACTATCACATGTGATAACAACTCCTCTTATCCTATAATGGGAGTTGGTAAGATCATTTTGACTACTACTGATGGTAGTTCTTTCACATTGTGAGACTCTTTATATGTGCTAGGAATCAAGAAAAATATGTTGTTAGTTTCGACATTAACAAAGATTGGCCTCATCATTAAATTTGTTGATGAAAATTGTACAATTCATGATCTCTCAAAAGGTGATGTTATTACTGTTTCTGGCATTTTATTTCATGTGCTATATTAGCTCATAGACTTTGCAAATTCTATGAAAGATTTAGCAAGTGCAGCTCAAGATTGTCATGCTACCTCAGATGGAAAGCTTTGACATGCATAATTTGGTCATTTGAACTTTGCTAGTTTACTATGGTTCAGTTTGAGCTACCTATAAATTTTAGCTTGTTCATAGTGATGTCTATGGTCCTGTGAAAACGCCTTCAATTGGAAAATACCTATACTTCATGAATTGTTTTGATGACTTCTCTAGGCATGCATGGGTCAATACATTGAAAGAAAAGCATGGGTCAATACATTCCTTAAAAGGAAAAAATATGTCTCTCATGGAAATGGAAAGGTGTATGGTCAAAGGGCAAGCTTTACCACATAGCTTCTCAGTTGATGCTATTATATGTGCAATACTTAATAGGTTTCCCACCAAAGTGGTGCAATCAACCACTCCATATGAAGGCTGGCATGGTCGCAAGCCATGCTGCTCATGTGCATGTCTTTGGTTTTCTATCATATGCATTAGTGCCTAAACAACAATATAGAAAATTAGATGACAAAGTAGTGAAATGTATTTTTGTTGGGTACATTTCTAAAGAAAAATGTTATTGTTTGTATCATCCACCAAGTTAACACATTTTAGTTAGCTGCGATGTTGTTTTTGTGGAAAATGCAATTCAACCCTTACTTTCATGTACTAAGGAGACAATAGTTAGCTCTATAGATGTGTATGATACTTTGCTTCCCTTTTTACATATGAATAGTTAAGTGCTAGTGAAAATGAAGAAATTTCAAAGCCTTTATAGGTTCCAAATGGTGATCCAAATCATTCCATTTATAATGTTGCTTTACATGACGCATTTGTTGATGACAAGATGAAATAGAAGAGACTAAAAGTATGCCTTAATGGCTAGCATAGACTTTGAAAGATAACAAAACAGATGCACATTTGTCATATTGTACTCATTCAGGCTCTTGTAGTGCTTCCTTTACATCAGATTGTTATGCAATGGCTTCCTCTAGTATTTTTTATGAGAATGAGCTTGTTTCTATTGAAGAAGCACAAAACAAAGAAAATTAGATGGTTGCTACGCAATCATAATATTATGCTATTATGAAGAATGGTCTTGTCCTTTCTATGATTTGCTTTAAGGAAAAAAGACCATTGGAACTAAATGGATATACAAGGTGAAACGTAAGCCTGAATGAATAATTGATAGGTATATGGTGAGGCTTGTTTCCAAATGTACAATTATGCTCAAGAAAGAGGCATTGATTTTGATGAGACCTTTGCTCCCTCATTTTGAATGACCACTATTTGTAGCATTTGTGCACTTCTAGCGCATCATGATTGGAATGTATATCGGTTGGACATTAAAATTGCATTTTTGAAAGGTGAATAACATGAAGAAGTGTATGTTTTTCAGATCCTTTATTTTATGTAGAAAGGGCATGAAAACAAAGTGTGTGGGTTGATAAAGTAACTATATGGTTTGAAGCACGAACCACATGCTTGGTATGAAATGATACCTGTCTAATTGCTAGCACATGTTTTGAGAACACTCCAACTGAAGTCACCTTATATGTTAAGCACCGAGATGATGTACTTCTTATCATTTTTGTAAATGTGAATGATATGATACTCACTGGTCTTGATGAGAACCATATTTCTTAATTTAAGTCTCATTTTCAATCATCTTTTGAGATGTTAGATTTGGGGCATTTTCATTAAAATTTTGGCTTTGAGTTTATGCAAGTTGATGGGGGAAATTTTTTGTATAAAAAAGAATACTTAAAAATTATTACAGTGTTTTGAACTTTAAGATTGCAAACCTATTGTCATGCTATCAATAAGCTTTCAGATGTTTGATTTACTTATGCATAATGCAGCCTGATATTCAATTTGTTGTCTCTTAAATGTGCATGTTTATGCATTGCCTAAGTTTCAAGCATTGAGAAGTGGTTTAACACATCTTTTGCTACTTATGTGGTACCCAACTAATTGGATTTTTTTATTCAAAGGGGGGATGATTAGTGCTCGATTTCCATTCTTTGTCTGACTCAGAGTAGGTTGGGTTCTATGAGATTGTGTGTACACTAGTTGCTTTTGCTTCATGCTTGGTAGCTCATGCATATGTTGGCTGGGCAAGAATTATCCTACTATGGCCACTTCAAGTTGTGAGGCTCAATATAGTGTAATGTTTGTTGAGCTATCAAGCTCAACATGTAATGATCCAGGACAACATGTATCACTTTTTCATTTCTCTAACATGTATAGTGGTCACACCAATATATGTTAGGGACACATCATTGAGCTTTATTCAATTTATCTATCGAGAGTGATGGCACATTGGTTTCTTGCCAAATCACTCATTCATGGACATTAGATTTTTCTTATGTACTCATCTTTATATATTGCACTTGTATTCTTGTTTTTATGCCATTCTTGTACATTCCTTTTATGTAATAGAAGAAGAAGATCATTCTTCCTTGCCTCAATCTATGTGTGCACTTCTCCTTGATTGTGAGACTATGTGTGTAAGCTCTCTTCCTTATATCCTTCCTCGTGACATGGTATCAGGGCTAGTGTAGCTGTAGATAGCTCATGGAGAAGGCCGACGGTGAAGAGTATGCAAGAAGGCATGGAGAAAGCATGATTCACAAATGACCTCAGATTGCTATGAAAATTTGCATTATGGTAGAAGAACTCAAAATATTTTTGATATTTATCCCTTTAGGGTCACTTGTTTTTGTCATATCAAAGTTTTAGAGCCATCTTGACCTCTATTTTGAGCCCACAAGGTGGGGCCCATAGAAAAACTAGGTCAATTTGCAAATTGTAACTTGTGGTCATATTTTCTAAACTCATATATTCGAGATCCAGAATTTCAAGCAATTTTGTGTACTGTTGATACACAAAAACTGTGTTCTTTTTAGATCAAATTGTCACGTCATAGTGCAACAGTGTTCAAGCAGAAGTGCTACTTGTAGTGTTTTG
>CM035442.1:94417373-94419873 GCA_020310875.1 Ceratopteris richardii | reverse complement strand
GGCCCTGCACATTTTTATTAGTATGCTAAATGTATTGTGTGGAAATAGGAAGACACATAAAATATGCGGGAGAATACATTTGTATGTGAATAAGAGATTTGACTCATATGCTTCTGAAATGTATTCGAGTCTACAGAACTGCATACGAATGAGTTTGCTTTTAGTAATAGCAAAGAAAATTAATTTCAAAAAAAAAAACGAGGTTAGATGGAAATTAAAATGAGACAGCGGTGCCAAGCAAGTTTAAGGTGATCGAGGATGTCCTTAGTGTAGTTTCTTGGATATGTTCTGAGCATACGTGTGTGTTTGGGTGCGAGAGTAAGGGAGTGTGTGAGCCTACATATCCGGAAAGTGTGTAAAAGAGGAGAGAGGGATAAAGATAGTGTAAGTAAGAAGTTGTGCATGTGGGTGTATGCGAGGTGTGTCGGGTTGTTAGGTGTGTATGAGCGCTTGAGTGTGTGTGAGAGAGCGTGCAAGCAAGGAGAGAGCAAAGGGGAATCGCAAGGGGTACCATTGGGAAGTGGATCTCCGAGTGCATATACATTAGGGTCTGCGTCCCCTTCTCCTCAGCAAAAACATTCAAGTGCAATCAAGAACACAAACGAGAGAAAGTGGGGTTGCACAAGCAAGTTAAGCAAACTAGTACACATACAAAGGAAGAACTCCTCGAGAGATAATTATCGGCTCTAGGTAATCCAGTTGGACCGATTCCGAGGGATTTAAACCGAATAAAGTCTCATATAATCATTTGTGACGTGGGCTCAAGAACCATATCATTTGGTGCAATTGCCGCGAACATATGCGCTAGTGCGTAGACACAGGAAGAATCCATTGCGAGATAATTGTGGCCTCTAAGTAATCCATTCCGAGGGGTTTAAACCAAATAAAGTCTCATACAATCATTTTTTCCTTGGGCATTAGAGTGCTATCAGATAGATAGATAGATAGATAGATAGATAGATAGATAGATAGATAGATAGATAGATAGATAGATAGATAGATAGATAGATAGATAGATAGATATTAGATAGATAGATAGATAGATAGATAGATAGATAGATAGATAGATAGATAGATAGATAGATAGATAGATAGATAGATAGATAGATAGATAGATATTAGATAGATAGATAGATAGATAGATAGATAGATAGATAGATAGATAGATAGATACATAGATAGATAGATAGATAGATAGATAGATAGATAGATAGATAGATAGATAGATAGACAGATAGACAGATAGATAGATAGATAGATAGATAGATAGATAGATAGATAGATAGATAGATAGATAGATAGATAGATAGATAGATAGATAGATAGATAGATAGATAGATAGATAGATAGATAGATAGATAGATAGATAGATAGATAGACAGATAGATAGATAGATAGATAGATTGATTGATTGATTGATTGATTGATTGATAGATAGATAGATAGATAGATAGATAGATAGATAGATAGATAGATAGATAGATAGATAGATAGATAGATAGATAGATAGATAGATAGATAGATAGATAGATAGATAGATAGATAGATAGACAGATAGACAGATAGACAGATAGACAGATAGATAGATAGACAGATAGACAGATAGACAGATAAACAGATAGATAGATAGATAGATAGATAGATAGATAGATAGATAGATAGATAGATAGATAGATAGATAGATAGATAGATAGATAGATAGATAGATAGATAGATAGATAGATAGATAGATATGCTCTAAATTTTCAAAGCATTTGGTTTAGGAGATTGGGAGAAATCTGAGTTTTTCTGTCTCGGGGTCAATCTCTGCGTATTCCTGAAAAATAGGAATACCACCTGTGAATGTCGCATTCATTCCTATAGCATATTGGTGCATTCTATACACTCAATCCTATGTGTATCACTCCCATAAAATGATTTTTTCTAATTTTAATCACGCTGGTCGCTATGGGCATGTGAAGTTCATTGTCTCTTCCATAGATAGTAAGTTTTTTGAGCTAGTCTACCCGTGAACCTATCTGTTTTGTATCGACTCATTCTCCTTGATGCTCCAAGGTACATAGTGTGTTTCTTTGCACTTATTACATGCATATAAGGTCTATTTGAGTCTCCATAAGCTCAAGGGCTGGTCTTGTGCCAATTGGCTTGACCAAACTTTGTCACCTCGAAACGCACTTTTCTACTTTCGACAAGCTTCTCCAAGTTCTTTCAGAGTGGACTATGATGAAACCTTTACTCTGATAGCCAAGATGTCTACAATCAGAATTATAATTGCAATTGCTACATCTAAAGGTTGGAAACTTTCTCAATTAGATGTAAAGAATGCATTTCAAATGGATACATTGCAGAGGAAGTATACATAGAGCAACCAGAGGTTTTCAAAGAGTCAAATCAATCAGATTATGTGTGTAAGCTTGAGAGAGCTATGTATGGTCCAAAACAAGCTCCAAGATCATGGAATTACATATTGGTCAAGTGCTTGGGTGAACTTTGATATCAA
>CM035442.1:94392373-94399873 GCA_020310875.1 Ceratopteris richardii | reverse complement strand
CAATCTCTGCAATCTTTTTCTCTTCATCATCAAAACACATAAACAATGATTTGTACTTAATTTTTTGCATTTGGATGACACAAAAGCTATCTAATTATTGAAAAATCTAAATGTAAGGGATTGTAGTTCCATACGATGTTCAACTCTTATAGAATAGTTGCATCTGCAACTTTCCACATGAATGAGCCATGTGGATTGTGTCACATATTGGACATCACAACCTTCTTTGATTATTGTTCATCAGTATAGGAGTCATTAAGGGTCATGTTTTGAGCATGAGATAGTTCATCTACACTATAAAAAAATCACCTCCATTAGTAGCATACTATTATGCCACAACAATGGCTGGTATTCTTTGCAAACTATGGATAAGGATGGTGAATATTTTATTCAAAAGGGACTCCATAGGATTGGATGATGGTTTGAAGATTACATTAATTGATAGCAAGGATTATGGAGAGTGATGTCAAAGGAGAAGGGGAGGGAAGTGGAAGGTTATGTTACCATTAGTGTCCATGTGAAAGGCAAATTGGCCACCAAACACTTTTGTAGCTTTCTCCAAGGCTTATGACTAAGGTGGTGAGCAAGGCATAGACCTTAGCATATCTTGTCATCTAAGTCATCGAATTCACCATTCAATCCATTGGCTGCATGCAAGGGAGGACCTCAATGATCAAGAAAGAGGAAGGTTCCTGAGACTTCTCAAGAGGTTACCCATCTCAGTATTGTTCCCCTCGGAGCTCGCTTAACCGACAATCACTTGCCACTAAGCTATACAATGTTGTGGTGTTTGAAGAAGGGAAAGACTAAGTTCCACATTAATTTGAACATGTTTTGGGCCCTCAAAGCTTAATGTTTTGTTTTCAAATCCATTTTTGAAGCATTTTTGGGATGATTCTTAGAGCCATTTTGGAGCACGTTGGTGCATAGTTCTCTTTACACAAGTTCAAGAACATCAAGAAGAGTGATCTCTATACTTCTCTGACAAGAAATATTCACCTTTAGGGATGTATTTTCAGCCACACTAGTATAACTATATGTTTCTTGAAAGGTTTTAGTTGTGGCGGAAGCAGACACTACAAGTTTATGCAGTTTTCTTTAGGCAAAAGAACAAAGTTGACAAACACTTGCTCGTTTTGTTTGCTAGTGTTTTGGGCTATGAATTCAACCTTTCAATGTTGTTTTTTCTCATATATTGACCACATGCACACTACATATGCTTTTGTGGATACTTCTTATGTACATCCATGTGGCCATTGATATAGTCGTTACATATTTGCATAAAGCCTTGACATTGATAAAGAGCATCATAGTGAGGTTTCCTTAACTAGAAGACACGTAGATGTTGGGATCTCTTTAGTGATGCACATGGAAGACTTATCGAACCTTGCCATAGGGGATGTATGATAGTTGTACATAGGTGCTCGATAAGCTTAGTTATCTTCTTTCAATTAACCAATTATATGCAATGGAGCCAATGATTGACTATGGAGGTTTACATGTCAGCACTTGCAATTTTATGAGATTTTCAAACTAACCATATGCTCATTTTGCAGAGGATACTGTAGCAAAAGTTTTCCATCTTTTTGTTTTGTCAACTATACAGTGGTTGATTTACTCCTTGATATACTTATTGATGTGAGCACATATATTCTCATATATATCTTTGGTTGGTCATTATTGTTCATCAATTCATTTCTCTAGGGGGGCTTTATTGATTTCTCCCAGTATCTGACACTTGGTCATCCTTTTTTGAGAATTGGTGGTGTTTTGACTCTTCTGGTTCCATTATCATTCTATTCAATTCTCTATCATCATGGCATCATAGATCTCAACCATGTCTCATGGATCAGAGTCTAGTGTCGATGTTCCTCGGCGGAGCTACAACTTGCAAGGTAAAGTCCATCTTGGGATCCAAAAATTTGATGGCACAAACTTTGCTCTATGGAAGAATCATATAAAAGATGTGTTGATTTAGAGGAGGCAATGGAAGCCAATAAATGGAATCTCAAAGAAGCCTACTGACATGGATGAAGATGATTGGGATGAGTTGTATGAAATGGCTAGGTTTACCATTTGGTTGCACCTAGTGAATAATGTTTACTTTATAATATTGTACTTTGATAGTGCAAAGGAGATTTGGGAGAAGTTATGTAATACATGTCAAAAAGAAATGACATCAAATAAAGTGTATTTGATGGGAAAGTCATATCACCTTCGCATGAAGGAAAAATATAGTGTTGTTGCCCATTTGAATGAGTTTGATTCTATATTCTCACAGTTACAAGCTCAGAAAATGGAGATCGATAATGAAATGAAAGCATTCTTGTTGTTATGCAGCTTGCCATCATCATGGGATACGTTTTGCACAACTATTAGCAATAGTGCACTTGGTGGTAAACTCATCTATGATGACATATGTGGAGCACTCTTGACTAACGAAATTTATCGGAAATCTATTGTTGGCACATGTAATGCTCATGATTGTTACCAAGGAAAGAATCAACAACATGGAAGGAGTAAGAACAAGGAAAAGTATGGTCAACAGAATAAGAGTAGAAGTAAAATAAGGGAAAGGGATATAGAATGCTATTGTCATAAGAAAGGACACTTTTTCTTGACATCAATGTAAGGTTCAATATAGGCATCGGAACCCAGACACTGGTATAGGCATTAGTATGAGCAGCAGTATGAGCATCGGTATAAGTGTCAGAAATATCGACTCTCATATTGATGCCTATATCAATGATTGTTGGGTGTACCGTCACACATACCAATGACAATATTGGGAGTACTGTTGTGCATACCAATGACATTACCATATCTGCAAATGTTTTTTTGGGCAGTGTTGTCTCTTGCTACAGCAACATTACCATGATGTTTTTTAGCAAAAGACAATACACTCTATCCAAAAAAAACCAAGTACATGTGATGTGTACTCTCATGGTAATCCAAACATGATTTCATAAAGCAAAATACTATGGGACACAAAAGAGATGAGCAAAATGAACCATGAACCACATATAAAAAATTTGTATATTTCATAAATGAAGCATGCACAAGAGTGTGGAAAACCACTGTCATATATGAGGCAAATACGAAATGTGGCAAAACACTACCATATAAGAATCAAATACAAAATTCTAGTGCACCATTGTCATATATTAGCCAAATACAAAAATGTGGCACACCATTGCCATACACATGCACAGAATGATCGAAACATTTATATCAGTAGTCCTGCAACAAAGAACATTCATGAAATGAGATAAATTGACATGATATTCACAAACAACAAGTAAAAACCAAGTTTCTAAATTCATCACCTCCTCACAGATACTCCCATGAAACGACCACACTACATCCCTCCAAGTCCTCCAATAGTGCAATCAATCCATGATGATATCTATAAGCCTCCTCCGTTCGTGTTGGAGGATGACCCATTGCTAGCTCCTACACCAAATATATAGAATGTTAGATGAACATACATGACATGCTTAACACAAAAAAATTCAATAAACCAAATGATACATACAAATTCGTGACACATAGTGTCACCAAATGTGATGATCCGATTGTATCTAGATGTCTGGCTCCAGCATCTCGCTGTTGGCAATAGTAGTCAGGAGTCTGCTGCTTCCCATCACAAATCATATCCCACTCCTCAACATCTAACCATACAGGCTTTGGTAAGCCTGCTCTGAAAGCATCACGAGCCTTGGATCATTGATGGGACATAACTTCATGTGCAATGTGCTGAATCCACTATGAGGTGACAAGAGGATGCTCATATGCTGATCGGAACTCTTGATAGATCATCTCTATGATATAATTTTTACGATCTTTATCTTGTTCACTCCATTTCAACATGATAGAGTGTCCAAACTATATGGATCAAAGCTCTCGTATACATTGATGCATGGCCTTTCTGGTCGCATCCATCACCAGAGCTCCATCATGGATACTATACACCTTGGGGTCATCATGTTCATGAGCACCCCAAGATGTATGTGGTGTTCCATGTGGTGTACCACATGGTGTACCTACATCTAAGGTACTTGCTCTAGGAGTAGAAATGGGTGACACAACATCCATTACACTACGGGCCAGCATCTCTATCACACTGAGGTGTCGAACGCACACATCTACTACTAGAGCCACTAGGGGATGGCTAAGAAGATGGTCATGGTGGACTCATAAAGCTAGGAGACATACCTCCAGTGGGAGTAGCATTACCTACAGGAGTGACACTAGTGGGAGTGAGGCAGACAGGAATGAGGCTAGCAAGAGTGAGGTGGGTGGGAGTTAAGTTGGGTGGAGTTCTACCATGAGCGATCCACTACTATGATGCAGCGGCCATATATGCGAGAGGAACTTGAGATATAAACTCCAAGAGTTGCTCCTCTATCATGGAACTGGAGTGACTGGAGGACTGTCTCTCATCATACTCTATAACAAAAGAACTCAAATAATTAGCATATGATAATAAAGGTAATATAGAGAAGTAGTAGTGTACAAAAGAACATAGCAAAAAAATAAACACAAATTAGTACGTACATGTGTTTGATTCAAAAATCCTCTATTCTAGCATCCTCTCGAGGATCTGATGCAGAGAGAATATCTATCTCTATATTGATGAATTTTAAATCTCTTGATATTCTATCTTCTTCTTGAACATCATCTGTTGCTTCATTGTGTATCTGGTCTTCTTCAATGACCTCTTCATCTCGAACGATGATCTCTTCCTCCTCAACTATCGAATGAATCTTAGAGTCCACTATAGATGGAATTTCTTCTACATCTATGTTTCTCACAAGTTTGTCTACTATGTGGGGAGACTTGTGAAACAAATAACCACTCTGGTTCTTTCGAATCTGGTATAAAAACAAGTTCTCATAGTGTTCAGTGATTACAAATGTATCTCTTTCATCCATCCATAATTTTGTGGAGTTGACTTGAAGAAAGCCACTCTTACGCTCAGAGTTAACAATGCAAAACTTCATTGCCTTCTCTCTAAAAATTGCATCCATTTTTCTTTGCATCCCTTTAACTTGAGGTTCATCTCCTATGAGACAAACATCTTCATCATCGCTCCATAAGTGAGGCATGTTTGGGTCTGACATACGTAGAAACCTAGTTATGAATACAAGAGACTCTTTTACGAGCCATCCCTTTGCCATGCTTCCCTCTCGATGTGCTCTCTATCGAACAAACCCTTTTAATGTCTTCATAATGCGCTCTAAGAAGAACATCCATCAACTATGGATAGTTCTTGCTATTGCAACTTCATCTACCACATGAACTAGTAAATGAAGCTAAATTGTGAGAATACTTGCGGGAAAGTATTTCTCTACCATACAAATAGCCTCTACAACATTGATTTTTGCACTCTCTATGCTATCTCTATTTATCTCTTTAGAAGAGATCCACCATACCAAGGAACTAATTTTATAAATGGTTGTTCGCACATCCTCTAAAAGATAATCTTTTAAAACTACAGGGAGCACAAACTATAAACACTTGTGCCAATCATGAGACTTGAGCCCTCCAAGATCGTTGTTTCGTGTGAAGGTAGTCTTTAGACGCCTCATGCATCCAATAGGTATCCAAAACTCTTAAATTATGTTCTTCACTTGTTGCTCTTCCATCCTGCGAAGCACCCAAGGAGCTCTTGGTAATGATACTGTTCCGTTGGGCTTAGTAATTGCCTACAACTCTTGCATACAACATGGCTCTTCCAAGTCCTCCCTTTGTGATTTGCTTTCTTTCTTTCTGATCAAAGTCTTTGATATAATCTCACCCACATTCTTGAAAATATGCATTGGGTCTACCAAATGATTGATCAATAACTCACTCCAATAAGGGAGTTCATGAAAGATCCAGAAATGTTTCATGCCAGCGACTGGTGTTTCTAAATCCCACAGTTATTTTCAATTGATAGCTTTCATTTGGCATTGTGCTTGTCGACCAATTTTCCCTTCATGTAAAACATGTCCATCAAGAAAATATCTATAATTTCCTTCATAGATTTACACGAAGTGCTTTGGAATAGCGTGCTTTGAGTCGTGGTCTGCATAGGGGACAAGCATGGTAACCCAAATTTGATAAACCTAAACATTCACCATAACCAAGCCAATCATGCATCATCCACATAAGTATGCCTTGCACTTGCACTCTCATCTTCTTATAGGTTGAGACACCTCACATATATTAATCCCATCCCATAAAGTGTGAAGCTCTTCCACAAGTGGTGCAAGGTATACATCCATGTTTTTTACCTTATACTTACCTGGCACAATAAGAGGTAATAATAAATGGACCTTCTTTGTGGCCACCCATGGTGGGATGTTCTAATTGACCAAACATACAGGCCATGTGCTCCATGAAGAGCTACGTAAACCAAATGGATTTACTCCATCCATAGCTAGGCCTAGATGTATGTTTCAAAGCTCATTAGCAAACTCTGGCCATGTACTATCTATGTGTTTTCATGCATCAGAGTTAGCAATCAATCGCATTACACCATCTGTAGACCTGCTCTTTGCTTGCCATGACATTAACTCAGCTATGGACTTGCATCTAAACATGGTCTTAATTCTTGGAATGATAGGAAAGTGCTAAAGAACCTTTGTGGGGATTGCTTTGACCACAAGGTCTTCTCTAAACCTATTTGCTCCACACTTTGGACATATGTGGAGATGCTCATACTTGTTCCAAAAGAGGATGCAATCAGTCAGACAAGCATGAATCTTAGTGTAGTCCATTCCAATGGATTGTGAAATTTTTTTTGCATCCAACATAGGAGGCATGTCATTGCCCTCTTGCAAAAATTGATCTTTAAGAAGCTTGCAATAAGCAATTAGAACGATATTAATAAATAAATTTATTAATGCAGATTGAGCATCACGAGTGATGCATGTAGTACAGATAGCTTTGGTCCATTATAAAGTGGTAAAGGAGCTAGTCTTTGCATGTTTCTGTATTCTTCATCGACTTCTAATCGTGGAAATTTTGTTGTGCCCATTAAACTCACGACTTTTTCTCCACCATCGTGATCTTCGTCCATCTCGTAAAATGCTTTGAGCATTTCTTCCATGTGTTCATTCTATGTAATGCTATTAGTACCTTGTACCTCTAACTCCCTTTTTGTTCTCTTCTATCGACGAGAGGTTGCCGGTGCAATGAAGTTTGGATCCACCTGCTCACCACGACGACCATGTGAATGGTAGCATAGGTTTTGTAGTCGACTTTTATCAAAGGATCCATATTCTCTAGCATGTGTAGTACAAATCCATCATGTCTGATAAATTTGATACTTGCATTGAGTGCAAGGACATGCCATTCTCTCCTCTAGATCCAAACTAGCCATCTGATACAATATGGACATTTTAGAACATTCGATTTTCTTATTAAGCCTAAAAACCATAATCCTAAAGACTTAAACCTAAAATATATATAGATTTAATTATATATTCTAATTTTTTTATTTTCTTTTTCTTA
>CM035442.1:94304873-94382373 GCA_020310875.1 Ceratopteris richardii | reverse complement strand
TTTTTTATCTCAATACAAAACTCAAATGGACTTGAGCATTTAATCAATCAAAGTAGACAAAGAGAGATTTCTAACAAGCTATAAATATCTTAATTTGGACAAGTTTTTATTAAGAAACACAACTAACGTGAACTACCTGTCCACACAGGTATGTTGAAGAACTGAGCTTCACTCTCGGACTGGTAAATCTCTGAATATATATCCTTTGAGAAAGATATTTAATACGGAGAAAGTAGACACAAATAGCTTTCCAATAAGGTAAAACACAAGTAATTTGGATGAGTTTTGGTTAGGAAACTCAACTGAACAAAATAGACCACCTGCACACATAAGTACACTGTAAACCTAGACTTTACTCTCTGATAGATATCTCATAGAATATAAAGGATCTGAATAAGATATTTGGGATTTGAACGTAGATGCCAAGATCTTTCCAATAAGACAAAAATCACACAATTTGGATATGTTTTCATAGGAAAACATAACCGACCAAAATAGACTACCTATCTACATAGGTATACTGAAAACCTGGACTTCACTCTTTCATTGATATCTCACAAAGTACATAAAGTTTCAAAGAGATATTTAGTATTCAGAAAGCACATGAGATAAGATTTGCAATGAATGTTTAAACGCACAAAATGGTTACATATGCACTGAGATATGAGCTCTGCAATAGAGCTATGTACAAACTGACATGCGGCTGGAAGGAGTCTAAAGGAAGAGAAAAATGACAAAATGTCTAGATCCGACTATTGAGAGCTCTTGCCTCTTTCTCTCCTTGTTTTGAATGTGCTCCCACTTCACTTTTATAATCAATGAGCTTGTGAAATATTGTGTGCCTCCTTCTTAACTCACCACTTTCTCCACTACATGCTACTAACTACAAGATAAGATATTGTATCTCTTACTCATCATGAATTTTGACTAGACTTTTTCTTTTATTATTTTTTTATTTTTTCCTCCACTTTTCCTTTATCTTTATATTTGGTAAATTTACCCATACATGGCTCATATGAAAATGAGCTCGTACATTTATCTTCAACACTCCCCCTCAAGCTCATTTTGGAGTTATCTTCAACCATGTCCTTCAAATTTATCACATCCTTGAAACTTTTGAGTTTAGAAGCATCCAAGAACTTTGTAAACATATCCGCAACCTTCTCTTTGGTTCTGATGAACTTTATCTCCACATCTTTGCTCAGCACCTTCTCCCTTACATAATGGTAGTGGACCTCTATGTGCCTGCTCCTTGCATAAAACATAGGATTGCTTGCCAAGAAAATACTTGACAAGTTATCACCGTATATAGAGATGGTTCCAAGTTTCACTCCAAGATCAACCAAAAGCTTTTGAATCCACATTGCTTCACATGTGGCAAACGCTAATCCTCTATATTCAGCCTCCATAGATGAAAGTGCAATAGTAGGTTGTTTCTTTGAGCTCCATGTGATAGGTTTGCTTCCTATCATGAACACATAACCTGAGGTTGATCTTCTATCTTCCTTTGAACCTGCCCAATCAGCATCACTAAAGCCTTTGACCTATAGTTCTTCATCAAACTTATAAAACAAAGCATGATTAACTATATGTTTTATGCATCTCAACACTCTCTTAGCTGAATTTAAGTGTTCACTTGTCGGGGCTTGCATAAACTGAGAAAGTACACCAACAACATAAGACAAATCAGGGGCATAGATCAATGATCCTACAATGCTTCTGTATGTCATTACATCTTCCAATGGTTCTCCATCATTTGAACAAATCTTTGTATTTGTGTCCATGGGTTGAGTGAGTGGTTTGCATTCACTCATTCCAAATCTGAAAAGAATATCCAACAAGTACTTCCTTTGCATCAAGTAGATGCCACACTTTCTATAAACAACTTCAATTCCTAAAAAATGTTTTAGCTCTCCAAGATCTGAAATTTTAAACTCCTTACCAAGCTTCCTTTTGATATCTTTAATCCCTGTAACATCATTTCTTAGTATGATGAGGTCATCAACGTATATGCAAATATATACCTCTCTATTTTCTTCCTTCTTCATGTACAACAAAGGATCTACACTACTTGGGTTGTATCCACACTTAGATACTCTACCAATCTCTGATTCCATGCTCTTGGTGCTTGCTTCAAGCCATAAAGTGCCTTCTTCAACCTACAAACAAAATCTGGATGGTTTTCATCTTCAAATCCAACCGGTTGACTCATGTATACCTCTTCTTGTAGTTCTCCATTGAGAAAGGCATTTTTTATGTCGAGCTGATGTAATGGCCATCTCCTTGAAGCACCAATTTCTATTAAGGTTCTTATAGTTCCCATCCTTGCAATGGGGCTGAAAAATTCATCATAATCTATGCCTGGTGTTTGTTTAAATCCTTTGGCAACTAATCTAGCTTTATATCTAGCTAGTGAACCATCAGCATTCCTCTTTACTTTAAACACCCATTTGTTTGGAACAATCTTCATACCTTCTTTCTTTGGCACTAGCTCCCATGTGTGATTATCTTTGAGAGCTTTGATCTCCTCTTTCATAGCTTGCTTCCATTCTTTTTGTGTGCAAGATTCTTCATATGTCTCACGCTTTTTGTCTTTGATAACCTACATCATGTATGCAAAATGTGTCGCCATAAAACTATCATAACTCAACCTTTGAGTTGGATACCTTGTCCTTGAAGATCTTCTTTCATTACCTTTAGAAAGTTGCTTCTTTAACTTATTCAACTTTACCATCGGAGTGATTACCTCTTCATATTCTTCTTCACTTGCATCTACCTCACTATTTGGAGTAGCACTTGCTTCTTCAGCTCTACTATGAGCTGAATTTGGAGACAAAGAATGACTCCCTCTCCATTTTGAACATTCTTCATTTGATGTAGATGCCTCTGGACCTGAAAGCTTTGTGCTTGATTGTTGAACTTCTCTTTGATTTGTTCCTACATAATCATCACAATCTTCTTCAAGAATCTTTTCCTTTCCTTTATCTTCATACCATGGTCTTAGTTCATCAAAGACCACATCTCGCGAGACTCTTAATTCCTTTGTTCTAGGGTTGTAACACTTGTATCCTTTTTGCTCCGTTGAGTAGCCGATGACAATGCATTTTTCTTATCTTGGTTCCATCTTTGTTCTAACTTCTTGTGGAATATGAACAAAGCAAACACATCCAAACACTTTCAGGTGTGTAACATCACGTTTCTTACTGGAATATACCTCTTCTGGAGTCAAGTGATGCATTTCCAATGTTGTGCGCCTATTCATCAAGTAAATGGCGGTTCTGGTAGCTTTAGCCCAATAGTACAATGGTACCTTCATCTCGTTGAACATGCATCTTACAATTTCAACAATTTGTCTATTTTTCCTCTCAGCTACTCCATTTTGTTGGGGTGTATAACTACAAGTGAATTGCCTTTTGATTCCATTCTCTTGTAGAAAATCTGAAAATTCTTTGGAGAAGTATTCTCCTCCACCATCGGAGCTTAAGGTTTTGATAGACCTTCTTGTTTCCTTTTCAACTTCAACTTTGAATCTTTTGAATATAGAAAACACCTCTGATTTTTGCTTCATACAAAATAGCCATACCTTTCTTGAGTGATCATCAATGAAGGTGACAAAAAATCTATTACCAGCCATTGATGCATCTTGGGTTGGTCCCCATACATCCATATGTATCAAGTCCAAGACATTTGGAGCCACATAATTGCTCCTTTTGAATGGCTGCCTCGTTTGCTTTCCTAGTTGACAAGCTTCACATAATTCATGTAGTCCAATGCTATTAAATTTTGGAAGACCTCTTACCACTTCATGTTTGCTCATGTCCTTCAACTTTGGAATGTTGATGTGTCCTATTCTTTTGTGCCATAAGTCAAGCTCTGAAATCTTCTTGTTCCCACATTGAATGTACATGACCTTTCCATGTGAGTGTTGGACGTCCAAAGTGAACATCCTTCCTTCTCTTCTACCTGGAGCAATGACCTTGAAGCCTTCCTTTGGATTCTTTATGAAGCACCCATTCTCATTGAATATGACATGATAACCCTTGTCTACCATTTGTCCTACTGAAATCAAGTTCTTTGAAATTGTAGGAACATGAAGAACATTAGATAGTACCTTTGCTCTGCTTGTATCTCCAAGCCTTATATCTCGAATGATAGCATGTTATACCTTTATGAGAATTGTAGGAGCTTCGGCCTCTTCCTCTACTTCTACCTTGACCTCTTCCTTGTGTGTTGGCATTTGATGCATCCTTGTTGTCTTCCAAATTGTTTTGATTGTAGTTGGAGTGGTTGTGACCTCTTCCTTTTCCTCTTGAGCCTCCTCTTGAGTTTCTTCCTTTACCTCGACTTGCATATAACATTTGGTTGTGGTTGTCCTTTCCTTTGGGACCACCGAAGCTAAGCTCTTCTACGACAAGATGAGGGATTAGTTGTTCAAAACCCGGATATACATCTTTCAAGTTAATGGAATTTATAAAAGGCTTCCATCTTTCGTCTTCTCTCAAGCCATTGAGAGTATAACACACAAGATCTTCGTCTTCAACCGTTGTGCCAATAGAAGCTAAAGCATCACTTAGCTCCTTAATCTTCAAAGTATATTTAGCTATGGATTGACTCGAACTTTTCTTGATTGTGTTCAACTCATTCTTGAGTTGAAGTTTCCTAGCTTTGATATTTGTTGAATACATCCTTTCAAGAGCTTCCCAAGCATCCTTAGCTTTCTCTAGAGGTTGAATATGACCTACCATGGCATTAGTAATGACTTGTGAAATGAGGAACATGACTCTCCTATTCCTCTCTTCCCATTCTTTTGCTTGCCTCCTTTGGACTTCAGTGGCCATAGCTTGATTGATTTGAGGTTGAGCATCATCGCCGCTCACAATACCCCATAAGCCTTTGCCCATTAGGTAGTTGGTCATTCTAAACCTCCACACAAGATAGTTATCCTTATCCAACTTCTCTACTTGTTGACCCAAGTCATCCATTGAAGAGTATCAAATACTTTGAGAGTTACCTCGAATAGTTATAGTCCTTTGCTCTTGCATTTGTGAAGATCCTCCTTGTTTTATAGCTACTCTTTTGCTTTTCTTTATCTCCAGCTATGTTGATAAAGCTTCAGCACCAAGTTTTATCTGATACCAACTGTGGAGAATAAGTTCTCTTATGTGCAACAGAAATGTGTAGTGAAACTTTGTATGTCAAGAACTTGGACAAACATTTGCACCTTGGACTTGAGCCTTTAGTCAATCAAATCAAACAAATAGAGCTTTCTAACAAGCTATAAATATCTTAATTTGGACAAGTTTTGATTAAGAAACACAACTAACAAAGATGAACTACCTGTCCACACAAGTATGTTGAAGAACTGAGCTTCACCCTCGGACTGATAAATCTCTAAATATATATTCTTTGAGAAAGATATTTGGTAGAGAGAAAACAGACACAAATAGGGTTCCAACAAGCTAAAAAACAAGTAATTTGGATGAGTTTTGGTCAGGAAACTCAAATGACCAAAATAGACCACGTGCACACATAAGTACACTATAAAACTAGAATTTATTCTCTGACAGATATCTCACAAAATATAAAGGATCTGAATAAAATATTTAGGACACTGAAATTAGATGCCAAGATCTTTCCAACAAGACAAAAATCACACAATTTTGATATGTTTTGGTTGGGAAACTTAACCGAACAAATTAGACTACCTATCTACATAGGTATACTGAAAACCTGGACTTCACTCTTTCATTGATATCTCACAAATTACATAAGCTTTCAAAGTGATATTTAGTATTCAGAAGGTGCATGAGATAAGCTTTCCAATGAATGTTTAAACGCACAAAATGGTTACATATGCACTAAGATATGAGCTCTATCTACAACAGAGCTGTGTACAAACTGACGTGCGGCTAAAAGGAGTATAAGGGAAGACAAAAATGACAAAATGGCTAGGTCCTACTAATAGGAGCTCTTGCCTCTTTCTCTCCTTGTTTTGAATGTGCTCCCACTTCACTTTTATAACCAATGAGCTTGTGAAGAAGTTTGTGCCTCCTTCTTAACTCACCACTTTCCCCACTACATGCTACTAACTACAAGGCAAGATATTGTATCTCTTACTCATCATGAATTTTGACTAGACTCTTTCTTTTATTATTTTTTCCTTTCTTCCTCCACTTTTCCTTTATCTTTATATTTGGTAAATTTATCCAAGCATGGCTCATATGAAAATGAGCTTGTACATTTATCTTCAACACCGATTACCCATTATGGGCTTATATGATGTGTCATGTATTGGTTGCAAATGGACTATGGAATATTGTGCGAGGTGTTGAAAAATTTCCTATTACACCTGCAAACACAGTTGCTAAAAGTGATGCAAGCGGTGTTGAAGATGGTGATATCTTTCAGATTCATGTGCGTGTTTTGGTTCCTACTACATTGACTATAGAGAAAAATTGTTGGGATGGTAGAGATGCTCAAGCACATACATTCATAGCCTTGTCTCTCAAACATGCCATTATTCCTCACATTCACTCTTGTAGAACAACTAAGGATGCTTGGGATACACTTACCACATTATACCAAGCAACGAATGAGGCTCATGTTGCTTACCTCCAAAAACAATTGGAGAGCAAGCACATGAATGAGAATATTCCATGGATAGTTTTTTGACAAAGATCAAAGATTTGAAGGAATAGTTGATTTCTGTTGATGAAGTCTTGCCTGACAGTTCACTTGTGCAGACTATTTTATATGCTCTTTTGGATTCATATCAGAGTTTTGCTTCTACTCTTTGTTTGGTGATGAAAGGCAATCCAAATGCCTTAAAATTTGAGGAGTAAGTCTCTGTTCTATTGCAAGAAGATCAGTCTAGGTAGAGTAGGTCCATTATGTGTATTCCAAATCAAGCGTTCATGGCGAGTCAAAAGGGAAAAGGTAAATGGAGCTCTTCTACTAGTAATCAGAAATCCACTAATTCTTCACAATCAAAGAAGAATGACAGAGATGAGAAGAAAACAAAAAAATAGAAATTGTTTTGCAAATATTGTAAAAGCAATGATCATGTCATAAAGAGTTTTACAAAACTGGTTGTTAAAGAGGCAAGGAAGAAAGAGGGTCGAATGGTTGTTGTAGAGGCCCCGACACCCAAAACAGAGTCTAATCTTGCACAGAATGAAGAATGGGCATTTACCACTGTTTGCAATTATGGCCCACCTTCTTATGAACAGTGTATGTTTGCAGTAGACTCAGATGTTTGGTACTTTGATAGTGGGGCAACCAAACATATTACCTCAAAGCGGCCTTTCTTTACTTCACTCGAGCCTCCCCTACAGGGAAACTGTCACATGCACCAACAACTCCTCTTATCTTGTCATGGGAGTTGGTAAGATCATTTTGAATACTACTAATGGTAGTTCTTTTATATTATTGTGTTCTTTATTTGTGCTAGGGGTGAAGAAGAATTTGTTATGAGTTTCATCTTTAACCTCAATTGGCTTGGTTATGAAATTTATTGATGACACATGTCCAGTTCATGATATGTCAAATGGAAATGTCATTATTGCTTCTGGCATTTTATGTCGTGGGTTGTATAAGCTCATAGACTATCAAGAATTTGTGAATGATTGAGCATGTGTAGTACATGATTCTCGGACTATGCCAGATGCAAAGGTTTGGCGTGAATGCTTTGGTCACCTGAATTTTGCTAGTTTGTTATGATTGCAGAAATCTATAATGGTGTCCTCTCTTGCCAAACTTGAGGCACCTGGTTAACACATCTACGAAGGCTATATTTTGGGCAAAATGCAGCATTCCTCATTCCCAAAAGATGGTTCAATTGGAGCGACTCAAAAATTGTAGCTTGTTTAGAGTGATGTTTGTGGTCCTATGCAGACAACCTCTTTTGGAAACTATCTTTACTTCGTAAATTTCATTGATGATTTTTCTAGGCATGCATGGGTATATTCATTGAAAACAAAGTCGTAAGTGTTTATGTGCTTCAAATAGTTCTGGTTTTGTTTGAAAATCCATCAGCATGTAAAATGGGCACCCTCCATTCTCATCGAGAGGGGATATATGTCTTCTCATTTTAATGCATTTTTGGCTCAGCATGGGATAAAACATTAGTGTACAGTGTCGTATACACCTCCACATAATGGAGTTGCTGAAAGGAAGAATATGTCACTCATGGAGATGGTGAGGTGTATGGTCAAGAGTCAGGTTTTACCACATAGTTTCTAGCTTATGGCTATTTTGTGTGCAGCATATGTGCTAAATGGATATCCTACTAAAGCATTGAATTCTATCACTCCATATGAGGCTTCACATGGTGGTAAGCCATATGTTGCTCACCTACGTGTTTTTTGTTGTCTAGCATATTCATTAATGCATGAACAATAACATAGGAAATTGGATGGTAAAGCAATGAAATGTAATTTTGTTGGGTATAGTTCAGAAAGCAAAGGTATCATCTACATCATCCATAGACAAGATGCATTTTGGTAAGTCGTTATGTTTTTTTTGTGGAAGATGCTATTTAACCATTACTTTCATGTACTAAGGAGACATCAATTAGCTCTAAAGAAATGTATGACACTTTGCTACCTCTTTTTATAGGCAGACAGTCTAGTGTTGGTCCTAATGAGGCAACTTCTCAGCCTTTATAGGTCTCATGTGATGATGCAGATCATTCCATTTCTTATGTAGATTTACATGATGCACTTATTAATGAGAGAGTTGATATTGAGGAGGCAAAAACTATGGAAAAATGGTTAATGCAGACTTTTCCTGACAACAAATTAGATGCACCTCTGTCATAACATACCCTTCTAGCTCTCATAGTGCTTCCTCTGCATCAGATTGCTATGTTATGGCTGCCTCTAATCTTTGTGATGAGAATGAGCCTGTTTCGTTTGATGAAGCACAAAATTCAAAAAATTGGATGGTTGTTATGCAATCTAAATATGATGCTATAATGAAGAATGGTACCTGGTTCTTTATGTGACTTGCCTCTTGGAAAGAAGGCCATTAGCACTCAGTGGGTATACAAGCTGAATCGTAAGCCTGATGGAACAATTGACAGGTATAAGGCTAGGCTTGTTGCAAAGGGTTATGCTCAAGAAAGAGGCATTGATTTTGATGAGACCTTTGCTCCTACATGCCGAATGACTATTGTTCATAGCATCTGTGCACTTGCAGCTCATCATGGTTGGAATGTACATCAATTGGACATTGAAACTCCATTTCTCAATGGTGACTTGCATGAAGAAGTGTATGTTTTCTAGCCCCGTGGCTTTGTGCAGAAAGGGCACAAAAACCACCTGTGTAGGTTGAAAAAGGCATTATATGGTTTGAAGGAAGCACCACGTCCTTGGTACGAAAAGATACATGCCCACCTCATTGCACATGGTTTTGAGAACAGTTCAACTGAGAGCACCTTATATGTTAAGCGTGCAAATGATGTACTTTTGATCATTGTTGTGTATGTTGATGACATGCTACTCACTAGTCCTTATGAGAAGCATATTGTTGATTTTAAGGCTCACCTACATGCCTCATTTGAGATGTAAAATTTGGGGCATTTTCATCATTATTTGGGCATTCAATTTATGCAAGTTGAAGCGAAATAGCTTTGTGTCAAAAAATATATATTGACACTTTATTTCATCATTTTGGCCTTGAAGACTGCAAATCTATTGCCACTCCTATAGATACAGGTTTATTCTTGAGTCTTCATGATCTTCGAGATGCATTTGATGATATTCTCTATTGGCAAGCTATTGGATGCTTGATTTACTTATGCATTACTTGGTCAAATATTGAATTCTTTGTCTCACAGATGAGTAGGTGTATGTGTTGCCCAGGTGTCAAGCATTGGTAGGTGGTTAAGCACATCTTTTGCTACTTGAGTGGTACCCAACTGCTTGGATTGTGTCAGAATGATCTTACCAACTCCCATGATAGGATAAGAGGAGTCTTTGGCACATGTGATAGTATTCCCTGTAGGGGCAGGCTCGAGTGAATTGAAGAAACTGCATTGCAAGGTTATATGTTCGGTTGCCCCACTATCAAAGTACCAAACATCTGAGTCTACTGTAGACATACACTTCATGAGAAGATGGATCATAACTGGAAATAGTGGTAATTACCATTCTTCATTCTCCACAAGATTAGCAGACTTTGTTTTGGGTGTAGAGGTCTCTACAACAACCATTCTAGCCTCTTTTTTCATTGCCTCTTTAGCAACCAATTTTGGACAACTCTTTATGAAATGATCATTACCTTTATAATATTTTCAAAACAATTTTTGCTTTTTTTTTTCTATATGTCTTTGTCATCCTTCTTTGATTGTGTAGAATGAGCAGATTTTTGCTTACTAGTAGAAGAGCTCCATTTACCTTTGCCCTTTTGACTAGCCAGGAAAGCTTGATCTGCAACATGCATAATGGACTTGTTCTACCTAGACTGATCTTCCTGCAACAAAATAGAGACTAACTCCTCAAATGTTAAGGCATTTCGATTGCCTTTGATCATTAAACGAAGAGTAGAAGCTAAACTCTGATATGAATTGGGAAGACCATTCATAACAATCTACACAAGTGAACTATCAAGTAAGACTTCATCAGCAAAAATCAACTGTTCCTTCAAATCTTTGATCTTTGTCAAAAAAGTATCCATGGAAGCTCCTTCATTCATGTGCTCACTTTCCAAGTGTTTTTGGGGGTAAGCAACATGAGCCTCATTCCTTGCTTGTATAAATTGGTAAGTGTATCCCAACCATCCTTATCTATTCTGCAAGAGTGAATGTGAGGAATAATGGCACGTTTGATAGACATGGGTATCAATGGATGTGCCTGAGCATCTCTGCCATCCCAACAAATTTGCTCTATAGTAGGTCCAATAGGAACCGCAACACAAACAGGAACATGAAGAATATCGCCATCTTCAACACCATCTACAATATCTTCAACAACTATATTTGCAGGTGTAATTGGATGTTTTTCAACACCCTGCACAATATTCCACAGTCGATTTGCAACCAATACATAATGCACCATATAAGCCCATAATGGGTAATTCATACTGTCCAACTTATCCTCAACAACCAACATACGGAATACATCACTGCTTTCAGCCATGGCCACTAAATGCAGAACATCTCAAAAAGTTGAATGGAACTACCCTGTCGAGTTCTGCTAAACTTGTAGTAGACTTTGAGATGCTTATATTGGGGAACCAAAACCTGTATATATATTTGCCACAAAAAGATAAATTTGCCTGCACAAGCACTATGATAGTGCATTCGAAGGCTAAAATGAGCTCAGATCACAATTTTGACACCACAAAGTGAAGCCATTTTAAACTCTTAATCACTTTGGGTACTCACCAATTTTTGTGTGATTCTAAGACTATGACTCAAGGGGTGTCGATGATGCCCTAGATGAAGTGACAACCTGCTCTGATACCAATTGTTGGAGTTGGAGGTCTAAAGAAGCACGCAAACAACACAAGGAAGAATAAGAAGCTTGGAGCACAACACACAATATTGAATGTATTACCACTAGAATGTACAAAGATAAGTGATCCATTAGGGTTATAGGCATATATACAAGTCAGGGAAAAAAACCTCCTAAAGAGGGAAAAAAGTGCCATGGCGGTCCTAGTGTGTTCACACACATCACTACCTAAATATACCAACAAAAGGTTACTCTCTTGAATGTAGTATCCCATATTCCTTTAGGAAACAGGAGTGATCATTCAAAACCTATTCAACTAGTTACTAGGGCACACACTAAGGCCCAAGATGAGGACAAGATTATAGATCCCTATTTGGATAAGGGCATGACTATCTCAATGGTTTCAAGCCCTAAGATGACTCAAGTGCAAAGACAAAGACATGATAATTCCAAGAAGAACTCTAAAGATCAAGATGTAGAGTTTTCTTCTAAAGGAGAAAAGAAGAAAAAAACTACATGGAAGGAAACAAGAGCTAGAATAGTTAACTTACTTAAAAAACAAGTCGATGAAATGACTAACTCTCTACCCTTAATGAACTCCTAACTTCATGAGAAGGAGTTAGAAATAACAAAAGAGAAAAAACTATTCTTCAATAGAAGAGAGAAAGTTTACAACATTAGGGACAAAGAGTAGGATTAGTATTGGCAACCATAATAATGATGACATACAGATGCTCTAAAAATTCTATCAAGCTATGATAGTTGTAGGACCATCAATTGAAAATTATGAGAAGTTTTGTCCCAGATATGATCTAGAAAGAGAAAGGTTGGATATGTGTAGAAGGATGATTGGGGTTTCTGAACAATTGTTGTTGATATATTTAGGTAGTGATGTGTGTGAATACACTAGGATCGTCAGGGCACTTTTTTCCCTCTTTAGGAGGGCTTTTTTCCCCGGCTTGTATATATGCCTATTGCCCTAATGGGCCACTTATCTTTGTACATTCTCTAGTAATAGATTCAGTATTGTGTGTTGTACTCCAAGCTTCTTCTTCTTCCTTATGCTATGTGTGTGCTTCCGTAGACGTCTAACTCCAACAATTGGTATCAGAGTAGGTCGTCGCTTCATCTAGGGCGCCACCAACACTCCTCTGTTTGCATTTTCAAAATCGTATGAATTTTGGTGGGCATACTCAACATGTTTTTGAGATCAAAACAGCTTCATTCTGAAGTGCTAAAATCGCGATCTAAGCTCGTTCCGGCCTCTGAATGCACTATCATAGCACTTGTGTAGGCTATTTTGTCTTTTTGTGCCAAAGATATATACCAATTTTTGTTCACCAGTATAAGCATCTCAAAGTTTTCTATAGGTCTAGTGGAATTCGTCTAGGCAGTTCTGTTCAACTTTTTGAGATATAGTCAATTTTTTGCATCAAGGTATTTTAGTCACCAACCATGGTTGAAAGCAGTGATGTATTTCATATGTTGGCTGTTGAGGATAAGTTGGACGGTACCAACTCCTCGTTATAGGCTTATATGATGCAACATGTATTGCTTGCAAAAGGATTGTGGAACATTGTGTAGGGTGTCAAAAAACGTCCTATCACACCTACAGCTGTTACAACTACAGGTACTGAAGCTGATGTAGAAGGTGTCGAAGATGATGATATTCTGTATATTCCTGTTTGTGCTGTAGTTTTTGTTGCACCTACAATAGAGTAGATTTGTTGGGATGGCAGAGATGCCTAGGCACATGCATTGATAGCTTTGTCTGTCAAACGTGCCATTAATCCTCACATTCACTCTTGCAGAACAACTAAGGATGCTTGGGATACACTTACCACATTGTACCAAGCTAGGAATGAAGCTCGTGTTGCTTACCTCTGAAAACAGTTAGAGATTGAGCACATGAATGAAGGTGATTCTATGGATAATTTCCTAACGAAGATCAAAGACTTGAAGGAACAGTTGATTTTTGCTGATGAGGTTATACCAGATAGCTCACTTGTGCAGACCGTTCTAAATGGTCTTCCTAATTCATATCATAGTTTTGCTTCTACTCTTTGGATGATGATGAAAGGCAATCCAAATGCCTTATCATTAAAGGAGTTAGTCTCTATTCTGTTGCAAGAAGATCATTCCATGCATAACAGGTCCATTATGCGAATTGCAGATCAAGCTTTCCTGGCTAGTCAGAAGGACAAAGGAAAATGGAGCTCTTCAAATAGTAAGCAGAAATTTGCTGATTCTACACAATCGAAGAAGGAAGATAAAGATGAGAAGAAATCAAAAAAGCAAGAATTGTTTTGTAAGTACTATAAAGGGAATGATCATATCATAAAGAACTATCCAAAACTGGCTGCTAAAGAGGCAAAGAAGAAAGAGTTTGTAATGGTTGTAGTAGAGGCCTCTACACCAAAAACAAAGTCTACTAATCTTGTGCAAGAAGAAGAATGGGCATTTACTACTGTCTAAAATTTTGATCCATCTTCTCATGAGCAATGCATGTCTGTAGTAGACTCAGATGTTTGGTATTCTGATAGTGGGACGACCAAACATATTACCTCGTAGTGCAGTTTCTTCTCTTCACTAGAGCTTGCCCCTGCAGGGAATATTGTTACATGCACCAACAACTCCTCTTATCATGTTATGGGAGTTGGTAAGATCATTTTGACTACTGTTGATAGTAGTTCTTTCACTTTGTCAGATGCTTTATTTATGCCAGGGATCAAGAAGAACCTATTATCAATTTTTGCATTAGCCAAGATTGGCTTGGTTGTGAAATTTGTTGATGATAGGTGTACAGTTCATGATCTGTCAAATGCCGATGTGATTATTGCTTCTGGCATTTTATGTTGTGAGCCGTATAAGCTCATAGACTATGAAAGATCTGTAAATGATTTGGCATGTGCAGTAAATTATTCTCAGGCTATGTCAGATGCAAAGCTTTGGCATGCATGCTTTGATCATCTGAATTTTGCTAGTTTGCTATGCCTGGCGAAATCTGAAATGGTATCCTCTTTGCCCAAACTTGAGGCACCTGGAAAACATGTTTGTGAAGGCTGTATTTTGGGTGAAATGCAACGTTCGTCCTTTCCAAAAGATGGTTAGTTTGGGCTACTAAAAAATTGCAACTTGTACATAGTGATGTCTGTGGTCCTATGCAGACACCTTCTTTTGGGAATTATCTTTACTTCGTGACTTTCATTGATGATTTTTCTAGGCATGCATGGGTATATCCATTGAAGTCCAAAGTGTTCATGTGCTTCAAATAGTTTTTTGTTTTGACTGAAAATCTGTCAGCATGTAAAATGGGCACCCTCCATTCTGATCGAGGGGGGGAATATATGTCTTCTGATTTTAATGCATTTTTGGCTGAACGTGGGATAAAACACCAGTGTACAGTGCCATATACACCTCAACAAAATGGAGTTGCTGAATGAAAGAAGAGGTCACTCATGGAGATGGCGAGGTGTATGGTCAAGAGTCAGTCTTTACCACATAGTTTCTGTCTTGAGGTTGTCATGTGTGCAACATATGTACTGAACAGGTGTCCCACTAAAGTGCTGCAGTCTATCACTCCATATGAGGCTTCACATGATCACAAGCCATCTGTTGCTCATCTGCGTGTTTATTATTGTTTGGCATATGCATTAGTGCCTGAACAACATCGCAGAAAAATGGATGATAAAGCAGTAAAATGTATTTTTGTTGGGTAGAGTTCTGAAAGTAAAGGCTATCATCTGTATCATCCACATACTAAATGCATTCTAGTTAGCCGTGATGTTGTTTTTGTGGAAGATGCTATTCAGCCATTGTTTTCATGTACTAAGGAGACATATGTTACTCCAAAGACATGTATGATACTTTGTTGCCTCTTTTTTAAGGTGGACAGTCTAGTGCTAGTCCCAATGAGGCAACTTCTTAGCCTTTGCAGGTTTCATGTGATGATGTAGATCATTCCATTTCTGATGCAGATTTACATGATGCACTAATTGATGAGAGAGTTGATATTGAGGAGGCAAAAACTATGCCAAAATGGCTAGTGCAGACTTTGCGTGACAGCAAATTAGATGCACCTCTATCATATTGTACTCGTTTAGGATCTCATAGTGCCTCTTTTGCATCAGATTTCTATGCTATGGCTGCATCTAGTCTCTATGATGAGAATGAGCCTGTTTCATTTGATGAAGCACAAAATTCAAAAAATTGGATGGTTGTTATGCAATCTGAATATGATGTTATAATGAAAAATGGTACTTGGTCTTTATGTGACTTGCCACCTAGCAAGAAGGCCATTGGCACTAAGTGGGTATACAATCTGAAGCATAAGCCGGATGGTACAATTGACAGGTATAAGGCTAGGCTTATTGCAAAGGGTAATGCACAGGAAAGAGGCATTGATTTTGATGAGACCTTTGCACCTACATGTTGTATGACTACTATTCGGAGCATCTGTGCACTTGCAACTCATCATGGTTGGAATGTACATCAGTTGGACATTAAAACAGCATTTCAGAATGGTAACTTGCATGAAGAAGTGTATGTTTTTCATCCCCGTGGCTTTGTGCAGAAAGGGCATGAAAACCAAGTGTGCAAGTTAAAGAGGCATTATATGGTTTAAAACAAGCACCATGTGCTTCGTATGAGAAGATACATGCCTATCTGATTGCACATGGTTTTGAGAACAGTCCAATTGAAAGCTCCTTATATGTTAAGCATGCTAATGATGTGCTTCTGATCATTGTTGTCTATGTTGATGACATGCTGCTCACTGGTCCTATTGACAAGCATATTGCTGATCTTAAAGCTGATTTGCATGCATCATTTGAGATGTCTGATTTGGAGCATTTGCATCACTATTTGGGCATTCAGCTTATGCAAGTTGATCGTGGAATGGCTTTGTGTCAAACGAAATATATTGACACATTATTGTAGCGTTTTGGCCTTGAAGACTGTAAACCTATTGCCATTCCTATGGAGACAGGTTTACGATTGAGTCTTCATGATGCTGGAGATGCATTTGATGTTGTTCTCTATCAGCAGGTTGTTGGATGCTTGATTTACTTATGCATTACTCGGCTACATATTTAGTTTGCTATCTCACAGATGAGGAGGTTTAGGCATTGCCCAGGAGTCAAGCATTGGTAGGCAGTTAAGCGCATCTTTCACTATTTGAGTGTTACTCAGCTACTTGGGTTGTTTTATCCCAAGGGGGGATCACTACTGCCAGATTTGCATGCTTTTTCTGAGTCTGATTGGGCTGGTTGCTATGACACTCGTGTGTCCACTAGTGTCTTTTGCTTCATGCTTGGTAGCTCATTTATATCTTGGTTGAGCAAGAAGAAGCCTACTATGGCCACTTCCAATTGTGAAGTTGAGTATAGGTCAGCTTTCACAGTGACTGTTGAGTGTGTGTGGCTCAGACACCTTATAGCTGATTTGGGTGTTGGTCAGACTTCTGCCACCACCATCTTCACTGACTGTCAGAGCGCATTGACAATTACGAGGAACCATGTGTTCCATGCTCACACTAAGCACATGGAGGTGCATTATCACTATGTCAGGGAGAGGTTCTCTGCTAGGGAGATCAGTTTGGCATATGTGCCCACGCAGGAGAACATTGCAGACCTTTTGACAAAGGCTCTGCCTAGGGAGAAGTTTGAAGCTTTCAGCAAAGCTTTGGGCTTACTTCCTTTTGTGGAGTGATTTCCACATAGCTTGGCACTTCCTTATACATGAGTGCTAGCTCCTTGTTCATGGCATCACTCCCAGGGGGGATTTGTTGATATATTTAGGTAGTGATGTGTGTGAACACACTAGGACCATCGAGGCACTTTTTTCCCTCTTTAGGAGCTTTTATTTTCCCTAGCTTGTATATACATCTATTGCCCTAATGGGCTACTTATCTTTGTACATTCTCTAGTAATACATTCAGTATTGTGTGTTGTGCTCCAAGATTCTTCTTCTTCCTTGTGATGTTTGCATGCTTTTGCAGACGTCTAACTCCAATAGTTGTTAGAAAAAGTCCCTAAGATTCTAGAGCATTGGTTCCAAAAAATGATGTATCCATTGAACTATCCTCACATTCTATCCCCTCAAACTATGGTGTGTGGTCCACTATGAAATAAAGTACAAATTGAGTATGACAAGATAAATAGTCATTCAAGACACTAATCCTTCTAAGGTGAGTACATCTAAGTCATCCTTAGAGAGGAGAGATAGAGATTTAGCACAAAGAGAGACAATCATACCCTCTCAAAGGAGACAAGATTGCTTCCACTTGAGGTACCAAAGGCACGTGGGACTAGAACATAGGAGCAAAACACGGTTAAAGCTTCTAAAGGTAAAATGGAATAGGATCCCACAAAGCATGAGGTAGAGTTTATCAATGAGCATAAGTTTGAGGCTATGTGGCTAGCTCAAGAAAAAAACTTTGATTCCAATATCCCAGATATTGTGGACTCTTTGTGTGATAAACATTGGCAAAAAATACAAGAAGAGAACTGGAACAAGTGGCAGGTACCAATGCTTCCCTTCAACGAGTTCAATGCAAGAACACTTACTACAATGAATGATCTAGATGTCCAAAGCTTTGGACGGACTAGTGAGGAAATGTTTTAATGTGAGAATGCCAAGCCAAAACCTTAACAATATATTTGGGTCCTCATGAAAACACTTCAAAATGGAAAAAGACAACACTTCTTTGTTCAAAGAAGATTGATCTATATATTTCACAAGGTACATTGCTAGATTTCAAGAAAGCTAGAGTGAAGTGTATCCTAACTGTGGAAGAAATAATCACATTGAAACCTCATTATTAAAATGAAATATCTAGACAAATAGTTCTAGATCCCAAAAAGATAAAGATAGATGCTCAAGTCAAATAGATACCCTTAGAAAATGTGGGAAAGTATAGTGATGGAGATGAGGTAAATACTTGCATTTCAATCACCTTCAAAAATGTCACCACTAAAGCCATTATTGACTCAGGGGCATGCATGGAAATTGTTACTAAGTCCTTGCGGATTAAGTGGGGTAAGCCAACATTAAGGCCAACTAGAATGAAGTTTCTACTAACATACAATCACACATATAAACCTTTAGAATTGCTAGACGAGGTAACTTTAAGTACTTGTGGTGTGAAGTTTTAGCACACTCTGGCCATCTGTGACTTTGGAAAGGCAAGCAATTATGACATGTTATTATGAAGAACTTTCTTGCACCAACTACAAATGGTGCAAGGGTGGAAATGTACAATATGTACAAAACCAAGGCACTACAATACCTATAGACTTGATAAAAAAACCTCATGTAGATATGTTCCATCAATCCAATGACAAGCTATTCATTAGAATGTTGATGACCTTACAAAAAGTGATTCCTTCAATGAGCTAGAAGTAGAGAACAAAGAGTGGAAGCATGAGGTTACTCACTTATGGATGTGTAGAGTTGCTCAAAGACAATAGGCAAAAATAAGAAAAAATGCAACACTCACGTGGGAGGAGTGTAAGCTTGAAAGAACTATTGTTGATCTCTCCTACATGCCTATGAGATTCCTAGATGAAGATTTCAAACCATATGATTGGACTCAGCTCCTTGACACCTTGGATGTGGTAATGAACAAGTAGCTTCTCAATCCATGTCAAGATGAAGAAGGCTATGATCTTTCATGATGCAAGTGAAATACAAAGGTGAGAAAAAAAGAACTAGAATATGGATTATCCAAAATCCCAATCTATGAATGATTGAAAGATGAATGGGATATCTTGTTGAGACAACAGGAGATTGAAACTCTAGTAAAAGGTTATAATCAACTACCATACATTGTGGATGTTCCTTATACCTTAGAGAATGATTACTTGATGAAGGTTAGTTTTTTGCATTCTAGGGGAATACCTAAGTCAATACAATACTATAAGGAATTATATCAAATAGAGAAAGCCAAAGATAAGTCTAGAAGATCCAACAATGAGGAGAAAAGCTCAATCTTTAAAGTCTCATAGAACCTCAAGAAATACACTCTTGAAAAAAGGAATATTCAAGCAAAATGGCCAAAGAGAGAAGCTATAGTTGGTTAGTCATATGACAACAAAGAGACTTCAAAGAAAGTGGTCATTACTAGAGAGAATGGCGAATATCTATGCACACATATTGCAAATGATCTCATTAGAGAGGAAGAAATTGCCTTAGTTAGTTTTTCGAGAGAATATAGAGATGTGTTTACTTGGTCATATAAGGATTTAAAAGGTGTAGTCCAAAGATATGCTCGCATAGGATTCCCATGATGAGCATAGCCAAGGGGGTCAAGAAGAGACCATATACTTCTTTTTTGAGAGAATATAGAAATTGCCTTAGTTAGTTTTTCGAGAGAATATAGAGATGTGTTTGCTTGGTCATATAAGGATTTAAAAGGTGTAGTCCAAAGATATGCTCTCATAGGATTCCCATGATGAGCATAGCCAAGCAAGTCAAGAAGAGACCATATTCCCATGATGAGCATAGCCAAGCGGGTCAAGAAAAGACCATTTCCAAAAAGATCATATAAGAGCTCAATACGTTTCTTGAAACAAGCTTCATCTTTGAAATAGAACACATTGAGTAGGTTTCTTTAGTGATACTGCTACCCAAAAAGAATGAAAAAATTTGTGTATATCAGTTTTAAAAAATTCAATGAAGCTTCCATTCATGATAGTTATCCATTGCCAATAATTGATCATCTTCTGGAGCAAATGGCAAGAAAAGATGTATATAGTTTCTTGGATGGATTCTTAGGATACAATCAAGTATCCATTTCCCCCTAAAATCACCATAAAATTTATTTTGCTGCAAAATAGAATATCTTCACATTTAGGGTCATGCCATTTGGTTTGACCAATGAATTAGCTACCTTTCATAGAGTTGTGTCATGTGTTCAAGGGATTCCTTAGGGAATTGTTAGAAGTATATGCTGACAACCTTTGTGCACACTCCAAGGTGCAACAACAACATATACTTGACCTTAGGTGTGCCTTTGATAAATGTCAAATTTACAAAAGTGTCTAAATACAAAAAAGTGTGTGTTCATGGTGTGCCAATGAAAAATCCTTGGGCAAATAATATCTAAGCATGTCGTTTCAATTGACAAGGAGAAAGTCAAAGTGATTGCTAATCTATCAAGCCTAAGAATGCAAGGAAGGTACAAGCCTTAATGAGCCATTGTGGTTAGTATTTTCATTTCATTCATATGTATGTGGAAATTGCATGAACCCTCCACTATGTCATCAACCACTTGAATGGATGGACAACTACGAAAGGTCTTTCCAAGAGCTGAAATGACATTTAATGCTAGCACCTATGTTAAAGGTCCCATATTGGAATAATCCATTCCATATTCATGTGGATGCATCAAGCTATGAAATAGGTTACATCTTAGGTCAATTGGTCGATGATGAAAAAATAGATTTCCCTATCACATATGCTAGTGGAGAATTAAATGGTGCTAAAATAAATTATAGTACAATAGAGAGAGAAGGCCTAGGTATGGTCGCTATGAAAAACTTTAGGCATTACTTGATGTCTAACAAGTTCAAGATATTTGTAGATCACCAAGACCTCATGTATTTAGTGAATAAGCCATGTGCCACAAGTAGATTGATTATATGGTTCCTACTTCTAATGGAATATGGTTTCGAATTAGTGGTCAAGAAAAGAAAGGCTCATGTTCAAACTAACCATCTTTCTAGACTCACAAATGTAGAAGCAAAGAAGTACTATGAATGATGATATTCCTAATGAATATCCCTTCAATTTGGAGGTAGTACCCAAATGGACCCAACCTTTTATGGTAGTCCTCACTTTTGTTCTGAAGCACCCTTATGTGAAAGCTACTTCCAAGAGAGTGGAAGAACCCCAACATTTACAAATCAATGTTGGAAGCCTTTATTACCAATTTAATCAAGTCATAGTCTATTCATGTGTAGAGGAAGTCCAACAATGAATGTTCTTTAAAAAATTTCACAAGAGAATACTAGGTAATCATTTCCCAAGTTCTTAAACTTTGCAAAATTTAAAAAGAGATGGAGGACAATGGCCTATGATGGAAAATGATTCAGTAAACTATAGAAGAGAGTGCAATGAATGTAGACCCTTGCATCCTATTGAAAATGCTAAACTCTATAGATTAGTTACCACTCCAAAATGGAGTCTTCCCATGCTAGACTACTTTAAGAAAGGAAAGCTACTTGCACATATTTCCCATACTTGACAAAGGTCTTTTGAGGATACAACAAAGAATTACACAATCATGGGATATTAGTTGTATAAACATGATAAGAATAACTCCCTTTATATGTGTACCCATGAATCAGGTATTGACCTCTGTTAGAAGTTGCTCACTCAAGTGTACCAAGAGCACACTTTTCTCCTAAAATAATCGTTCAAATGTTGATGTTTGTAGGCTTTTGGTAGCCAACTATGAGAATGGATGCATAGAATTGTGTTAAGAGATGGGATATCTACCAAAGGACAAAGTATCCTTTTCAAAAGGATGATATGCCTTTACGAACTATGATGGGAGGAAGGGCTTTTCTAAATGGGGAATAGACTTCATAGGCCTATCCACCCACTAGAAAAAGGATCACATGCTGAGTATATCATAGTCACAATGGACTATCTAACTAAGTGGGTTGAACCATAAGCTACAATATAAAATGATGTTCAAATTACTACCAAGTTTCTCTTTGAGAAAGTTTTGCACTCACTTTGGTCTTCCCATAGAAATCGTAAGTGATAGAGGTTATCTTTTCATCAATGAGGTGATTGAGAATTTGTTAAGTAGATTTCGTGTCACACAAGAAACTAGCCCTTATCACCCATAAGCCAATGGACAAGTTCAGGGCTCTAATAAAGTTCTTTGTATGATATTGAGTAAGTTAGTAAACAATGGAAGATCAGATTGGGATATGCAATTGCATCACACATTATGGGCTTATCATGTGGATAATAAGATGTCACTAGGCACAAGCACATTCAATCTAGACTATGGTCAACAAGCAATGTTACCAATAGATTTCCTTGTGCCTACTCCATGGGTTGCACAAGGCTATAATTGGATAGGACATGAACACTCAAACCTTGTGGATACTCTAGGAAAGCTCCAAGAGACTCAATAGAGATATGTGGTAGGAATTTATGCTACAAAGAAGAGGCAAAAGGCATACTTTGATGCTCACATTAAAGAAAAACAATTACGAGAGTGAGACTTATTCCTTGGAAACATTCCAAGAAGCTTTAGAAGAGAGTTTATGGATCAATGCTAATCCATAGGATTTCACCTAGTGGTGCCATAAAAATCACTTTATTAGATGGAGAAAATATCCTTAATCCTATTAGTGGATGTATAGTGAAGCTCTATCAAGAACTCGTCACAAAGTTATGCTTGCTTTGATTGCAAAAAGTAGAGGATAGAAAGGACGAATAGCTACACATTAGGAAAGATTGAACAAGAGGCTTAGAGTGCATTAGGAAGGAAAAAATAAGGCAGCAAAGAGCTATTGAATAACTAGATAAACATCAGTTAATTCCTATGGGGATTTGGAATCCTCAAAGACCACACTTATGAGATTCCTTAGGAAATTACTCTAAGGCACTTTGAGAATCCTCATAGACATGGGGGACCTACTAAGGCCACCTTTATTGGCATGAGAAAACCCACACTCCATGCTTAGAAGAAGTTATAATCCTAATGCATATTGCAAGACAAACCACTAGATCCCAATTCCTAGTTTGCAATGATGCTTCTCTCACAAATAAAGTGGTGTTAGGGCAAGACTGGATTTTAGAAAACTTGGTAGGCTTGAATATTGCCATGAAGCATCTCACAACAAAGGTAAATAAGGAATGGACTACCACCCATTTAGAGAAAATCATGAGTATTGAAAAGAGGAATACTCAGACACATGAAAGCCATATACAAGGGTTATACAAGTCAAGAATCAAGTGCTTGAGGAACCAAAGAAGCAGGTAAAATATAGAGTGCTATGACCAAAAAAGAATGTTTGAATTTTGAGAGGGACATTTTCCTCTTCACGATCAAAACCTAAGAAGTCTCAATTGCAAATGACAAATGAAGGAATGAACAAAGGGATATCCAATGGATCTTGTTTCAAAAGGCATATTTGGGTTCCTAAAGCTTTATTAGAATCCCAAAAAGGTCATACACAAATCTGGATACTCAAATTTTGTATTGATCCATAGTCTTAAAACGAGAGAAAAACTATATTCGCCCAAGCGGAGAAGCAATTCAAGCAATTTTCTCATCAAAGGAGCTACAACAAAATGGAACTTCACATGAAGTTCTAGCACTACATGCTACAAAGTAAATATGGAGGAAGAAAGCTTCATTAACATCATTTTATGTAGATGCTTAGAGGCAAAACACAATTTTGGATACTCCACCAAAAATGTCTACCATAGCTTGTACCTAGACTACTATGAAGTTCTCCACCCAGAATAGTACCATAACAACAACTCCTTTACCTATCTAGACATGGATATGAAAGTACTCTAGTATGCATCTTGTGATCTATGTACACTAAGGCAATGTGCTAAGATGATCATAGAGATAAGGATGCTTAGTGACTTTGTGTAATAAGGTCATATTCTTTGATAGGAACTTGGTGAAAACCCTAACTCTATTGGATCCTTGGGTAATAGAGTCTGATCTTCTATGGAATAATAGGTGAAAATTAAAAGCACTAAAAATTCAAAAGCTTGTTCTTGGAACATGAAGCATGCCTATGAAGAACGAGTTTTAGCTTCGTATGAGAAAAATAATGTATGAAAAATTAATTTCATTACGTAAGTTTCATGTATTCCATGGCATTTTAGGTGATGGATAAAGATAGGGACATGGTGGGGTCATCCTCTTAGCACGTCTTTGTACCTCCACCACTCCCACCTAATTCAATTCAACGAACATTAAGGCATTGGTTTCAAAACCATGCCTCCAAAATTTGGATCAAAGGGGAATATATATATATATATATATCTTTGCACCTTTAAAAGAACCTAACAAAAGCTATATTTCATGTCCAAAGAACTCTACATTCTTCAAATTAGTGACACAAGAGTTATAAAGATATGAGATGATATAGGATGTGGAAATTTTTTACGACTAGCATTAGTATGATCTGATTTGGATAGGTGTTAGGAATTTATGGAAAATCTTATGTGGAAAGGTGGTCGCATTTCTTCAAGATTTCATGATTCACATGGTAACGAATTAGAATTCTAGATCATGACTAAGCTTGTCAGGGAAGTACCACATTTTGTAACATAAGTAATCACTCGAGCCATCTTCCATGCTATTGGTGAAGATGTCATATTTGCTTTGGCTTACACAATCCATGAATTAGAGGAGTTCCAATACTTCAAAAGGAGTTACTCTTGGGCAAGCCATACCCTCTCCATCAATAATTATAGAATCAAGCACCTCTATAAGTATGCAAGGATCCACCACAATTGCAAAGGTTGTCTCCCCTAAAAGTGTAGTATGAGCGAAAAACCACACCAAACACCACATGGACCCTCATGTTGTAGCATTGGAAGAAAAGGAAGAAGTTACTAAGGCTAAAGTGGAAGGCTCAATGAAGTAAGAAATGAGACAACTAAGTAGTATATTCACCACACAAGTTACACAATTGGCCCTAAGTACAAAGTTTCAAGTCAACATACAAGTATAAATAGTTGTAGCTGAAGTCATGGCTTTTTTAGTAAAGGCAGTTAGAAAAGCACAAAAGCAAAGAGCCCAAGAAGCTGCATGGAAGTAAAAATCACTAAAAGGTTTTGAGATAGCGGAAGAAGAGGGGAGTGTTCTTAAAAAGAGCATTGAAACAAAAAGTGATAATCCCATCACCCACTCCTTCCCCAATTTCTTCTCCACCATGATCTCCACCTTCAACATTTGATTATTATGAAAAACCTATAGGTGATGAGCATGTGTTGCACGACATGATAGATGTTGGTGCAAGAGAATCCAAGCCCACATACTTGGATGATTAGCACATTGGTCATGAAGTCTTATATGATCAATCCCTTGTAAAATCAAGTATATTTACTTTTGTAGAAGTGCGCTACTTGCATGTGGAGCTAGGAAGCATCAAATCTCAATTCATTTGGTAGTTGATTAATGAGATAATATATCCTATAGTTTAGGATTTACTTTTAGGTGAACTTTTTGAATTTGAATTCAAAAGATTGCCTCCAAACTCAACTATAAAAGGAGGATCAAAAGACCTACATGATATCTCAACTTGATGAGATCATTTAGAAAGGATACATTGTGATTTAAGAGCTCACTCTATAGCTCATTCACACTTCTCACATTGTGCAATTGATTATTGCCAATGAAATTGTATTTGTTCATGATTTAATACATACATTTCGTTATATCTTCACTTCACTTCTCTGCCATGACTACATCAATACAATGATCTTCTTAGAGCTTGTTCTCAGTGTATGATTAATCATATTTGTAGTGATTTAAACCATGATATATTCACTATACTATCTACTATATTACTACAAAATCTCATTATCATTGCTTCTGTGAATCATGATATATTAGCACTTCATTACTCTATGGTCTGTTGACTGATGCATCCCAAAAATGTTGGGACGCTCCTATGGTTTGCTAAACATCATACTCAGCATGTAGTTCATCATTTTTAGTGAATTCACTCATGATTGGTAGCTATATAAGTTAATTTGACATCACCAAAAGGAATTAGGCTAATTGCAACTATGCTCAGAGCACTATTCAAATCACTGAATAGGTGTAGACACAAAATTAGCAAGTCTATGATCTTGAATCAACTTTCTACTTATTTGTTTTGATCCATTGATTAGTGGATCATGTTCCAAACATCGTACATGATTATTTATGATCATTGGCTAGCTAAAGAGACCCACTACAGATCACAATTTGTTTCATTTTTTGCATCTATTTTTGCTTCTTTCTAGGCATCTTTTCATCTTTTATCAAACCATCAATCTAGTAGTCATTTTCTTTTCCGCCATTTGCATCATCGTCATCTCATTTTCCATCAACTTCATAATTTTTTTCTTTTTCCATTCTATTCATCCAAACATAAGCAGTCTTCCATTTTCATCAATATCATCATCTTTTCCACCATCCCTTGGCATTAATTCACTCTCTCCAACTAAAGTCATCATTGGAAGTCAAGCTACCATTCAAGAAAATGCCAATAATGAAGTGCAATGACTAAAGCTCATCCATCAATAGAAGCCACAAATACAAGACAGCAAAAGAACACACTCACTCAAGAAGAGGAAGTGGTTGAAGTTCAAGAGACCTAGATCAAAGTTGAGAGGAATACCAAGACTTCTTCCATAGTCTTATGAAGATGAACGAAATACTTAAAGATCTCAAATCACACTAGCTAAAAATAAACAAGAGAATAAGAATTTTTAGGAAAAAATGGCCACATTGGAGGGATGACAACATGAGCCTCAAATACTTCGAGACTCACTACAAATAGAAAGTGAGATGTCCAAAGAAACTATTCAAGAATTCAAGATACATCTAGACGCAAAAGAACATCAACTTCAACTGGAAAGGGAAGAGTATGATAAAATGCATAGCATGCTAGCAATAGTTGAGCAAGAATGAGATGATTTAGGCTCAAATCTCTTTGAAGACACCACATTGATTTGTCTATCTTTCACTAGGATCCAACATTAGTATCACTACAAGAAGAAAACAGATTGTTGGAGGCATAAGTCGAGATTCAATGTGCAGAGATAGAAAGACTCAAAAACTTACATGATTCAAAAGAAAGGCCAGAGGCACAACACATAAAAGAAGATACACATCCAATAGCAGAGGATACACCTATGGATGATTAGTTGGAAGAGATGCACCTTCACCACTAAAGGTCCTCTCTCTGGCATCCCAATGGACACATCAGATCAAGAAAGAGGAGATCAAGGGCACAAAAGATAGAGTCCCAACCTTAACATCTAGATGAAGATATCGATGCAGACAATGAGTTACCCACTGTAGATAGACAACGAGAAGAAAAATTATATCTTATGTGAGAGTCATGGAATGATTATGAGGAGTTTGTAGTCTCTATACATGTGAGGATTTCTTTGTATTGGTGTTAGACTATCTCCCATTCCTTGGAGTGACTCATAAACATAGTGTGTGTGTTTGGATCTCTATTTGGTTCTTTGTGCATGACTATGTAAGATGTCCCTATACATGCATACTTTCAGGTGCAAATTCACTCATATGGTAAAAAAAAAAAAAAAAAAGACAAATCCTTTATTGTGGTATCAAAGGCCTTGGTATTAAAGAACTCTATATTTATAAGTAATTTGATAGAGTTAGCATGTGGATTATGAAGAATTTAGTGTTTATCTAATTGTGAAGTTGAGTCACATCGAATTTTGTGTTGATGAATTATGTACATCTTTAACATTGTATTCCTTTTGTAGATTCATGTAAAGTTGTAAATTTTTTTTTGAGGAAGTTCAATCATTCATATCCACTCTTTTGGATTAACAAGAAGTTGGGAAGTGTGTGCCTTAGAGAGTGGGAAAGTGGGCTGCATATTTAAGGCCAAGATCTTGGACACACATGGGAAAAGAGGAAGTGAAGTGGTGTGCATAAGCACAAGTGAGTCAACAAGCAAAGTAAAGAGAGAGTAAGAAAAAAATAGATGTTTTGTAAAGAGAGAGTAAGCAAAAGATAGAGTTTTTGTAAGCATAGAGAAGAGATATTGGTTGGTGGGTAAGAGCATGAAAACATCGCTCCAATGGAGTCTCTCTTGAAAGTTAGAGAGTTCGAGTGGTGTATAGGGAATGGTGTACTCTCTAATGTGGATTATCTGCTTTACAAGCCCAACATCATCCAAAGAAGACAAACTAGTGTTTTTGGAGTGACACCCAAAGTGGAGTTGTAGATCCTTAGTGCAAGAGTAAATTGTGATTTATCTTGAAAGGAGGCTTGAGTGCAAAGCTGCATAGAGGCAACTGAGATAGTCAAGGTGAAGAGGTTATACCAAAGATTTCCTACCTACAAGTATATTACCTCGGAATTATTTTTCTTGTACTTGTGTCTTGATGTGTATTGAGCTGTCTGGTATAACCTCATCAATAGAAATCAATTGTTCCTTCAAGTCTTTGATCTTTGTTAGGAAAGTGTCCATACAATCACCTTCATTCATGTGCTCACTCTCCAATTGTTTTCGGAGGTAAGCAACACAAGATTCATTCCTAGCTTGGTACAATGTGGTAAGTGTATCCCAAGCATCCTTAGTTGTTCTGCAAGAGCGAATGTGAGGAATAATGGCACGTTTGATAGACAAAGCTATCAATGCATGTGCCTGGGCATCTCTGCCATCCCATCAAATCTGCTCTACAGTAGGTGCAGCATGAACAGGAATATGCAAAATATCATCATCTTTGACACCTTCTAAGTTGTAACAGTTGCAGGTGTGATAGGACATTTTTTGACACCTTGCACAATGTTCCAAAGTCCTTTTGCAACCAACACATGTCGCATCATATAAGCCCATAACGGGTAGTTGGTACCATCCAACTTATCCTCAATATCCAACATACGGAATACATCACTGCTTTCAGCCATGGCCGATGACTAAAATACCTTGATGCAAAAAATTGACTGCATCTCAAAAAGTTGAACAGAACTGCCCAGACTAATTCCGCTAGACCTGTAGCAGACTTCAAGACGCTTATACTGGCGAATAGAAACTGGTATATACCTTTGGCACAAAAAGACAAAATAGCCTGCACAAGCACTGTGATAGTGCATTCAAAGCCGAAACGAGATCAGATTGCAATTTTAACATCACAGAATGAAGCTGTTTTGATCTCAAAAACACGTTGATTATGCTCACCAAAATTTGTGTGATTCTGAGACTACAAACAAAGGAGTGTCGAAGGCACCCTAGATGAAGTGACGACTTGCTCTGATACCAATTGTTGGAGTTAGACATCTACGGAAGCACGCAAACAGCACAAGGAAGAAGAAGAAGCTTGGAGCACAACACACAATACTGAATGTATTACTAGAGAATGTACAAAGATAAGTAGCCCATTAGGGCAATAGGCATATATACAAGCCGAGGGAAAAAACCCTCCTAAAGAGGGAGAAAAGTGCCCCGACAGTCCTAGTGTGTTCACACACATCACCACCTAAATATATCAACAGTGTTTACCATTGTATTCATTCTCCTTCAAGGAGAATTATCCACATTTGATGTACTTTGGAGAGCCCCTCCCAAATCTATATAGCCTCTCCTCCCATTTGTACTTGGTTAGAAGTTTTAGAAGCTTACTCCATGCTCTTGGCAAGCTCATTTGTAATCCATGTGGGTTTACCCATTACTTGGTCTACTCACTTTGAGTCCCTCACACTCTTTCATTTTATGAGTACACTCTTCTTTTCATTTCGCTTCCATGTGTGTACTCTGTACATGGTATCAAAGTGCTAGGTGGAGGTCTTGGTGGTCATTTTGATGGTCATTTTGATGGTCATTTTGGTGGTGGTTCTAGTAGAGCTTGGTGGTGTGGCTTTGCACTCATTGAGAGAGATCCTTGTACCATCATTTTGTGCTCTTTATTGGGTTTTACATTGCCCATTTTTCCACCCTATTGTTCATTCAGATTTCACCATTTTACCCCATTTTCCCTCCCTCCCACCCTCTTTGTATCGATTTTTTTATTTGGCATGGCCATTATGTGGAGTTTCTAGTGCATCTCATCTTCATTGAAGTATTTATAAACACTCTTGGACTTGTCTTTGTGGCATTTGATGGTTTGGTCGTCACCTTAGTAGTCATGTTGGTACAATTATCATTGCCTCTTAAGATTATGTGGTGTTCACACACACGTTTCAACTTGATTTTTTTTGTTTCAAACATTTTCTAGTAGAAATTTTACATTGCACATGTATTTTCCGCAAAGAAACATGTGTGCCAGCATGACATTTTTGCACTTGCGTGACATTTTTGCCCTTGTTTGTGATGCAAAAGTGTTAATTAAAATTACTTCAGCATCTCGTGCATCCATGCCATTTCCTTCTTAGGTGCAAGACACCTTCTGAACATTATACTTCACCTGCATATAAAATTACATAGCTAGATTCATCACGTCCTTTGTGTGAGTGATTGCTTCATTTTTATATTTCTAAGCATGGTGATCATTCTTTGAAAACTAGTGCTCTCAACGTAGCATATTGGATCCATAAGATCAAGCATGCAATCGTAAGCAGGGTGAGAAGCCCAACTTGACAGTGCAGTACAACCAGAGGTTTCATAGTACTCCGCCACACTCTGATCCACCTGCACGGGCTGAATTGGACAATAACACACATGTTTTTCTGTGCACACGAACCCACACAGAAAAAGTTCCTTTCTCTTTTCGATGAGCAGCAGAGCTCCATTTGTGTTGATAAAGCCAGACTGAGGAGCGTCAGACTCAAACAGATGGTCGGCAAGGAATTGAGAACATGGGTGGAACTGCCTGAATTATGCACGCGAGAGGAACCTTTCAAATGAGCTTGTGGAGAGAAAGGGCTAGAGAAGAGAAGTGCACCAGGAACTACAATTGCCCATCGGATGCTTGCATCTTCTATGAGATAGAGAGAGAGTTCCTCATATCTATGATCTGCGACAACTAGTGTCTGCTATCTCTCAGAGAAAGAGAGAGCGAGGCGCTTATCCCCTGCTAATCAATATTGCTTCTCTGTATCACTCTCTACTACAGGCGCTTTGAACATAGACGCTTCAGGATAGTGGTCTTCACGCAGTACAAACAAAGAACGAGAGAGAGAGAGAGAGAGAGAGAGAAGAGAAGCACTTGCTGTAGCACTCCCGGGATTCTCTGTTCGAGCTACCACACAGGGCATCTTCACCACTTCACAGAACACAAATTGCTTTCACCAAGCGATTTCGACTACGTCTGGCAGCGGTCCACAACTTTCTCGACTCCAAGAGGAGCCCATCTCACTACTTTGCACCATCTCTCTCTCTCTCTCTCTCTCAGAACGAGAGAGATTTTCTCTTTGTATACATCCTTATCCTACGGTGTAACTCATGAAATCAGCACCTTAACGGATTACCGGATTTGTTTTCATGCAGTGTATAGCTTCTGGAATGAAATTCTTTCGGGATAGGCATTGAAAAAGGAGACGGCCACGCATTGAAAAAGGAGACGGCCACTCAGTGCCTATGCCGCTGTTCAAGTTCCTTCTCTCAGAGAGAGAGAGAGAGGGAGAGAGATTGTCAGTTGGTGATTGACATAGCATATGATATCATTCAAACATTGCTAACAAGTTCAGATGCATAGTATGTAACCCGTTCGAATGAAATATCTTCTACATAAAGGGGATATGGGTTCTATGATTATATCTCTTCTTGGCAATAGTTTTTTAATTGTTGTATTTTCAAACGCTTCAACCTTAGTGACACATTGAAAATCTTGAATCAAGTATCAACATACTGATTGTAGTACCTTAAGTGTACTTTTCCACTCATTGTACCACATAAAGGGCAATTTTTGTAATCTTTAAACAAGGCATCTTGTTGTGTTTTCAAGGTGTCACTCTAGCACAATGGTGAGCACCAACGTGAGAAGATTCACCTCATAATTGTCAATCCGTGGAGACGTGAGGACTAGTATGAAGACTATGAGCAAGTGAAGGCACAAGTGTGTGAGTGAGAAGCACACAAGCATGCACAACCATACACACACACGCGCACACAAGGCAAGAACAAGGGGAGGAACAATGGAGTTCTTTGCATTAGTCAAAAAGTCTCTTACATAAGCTCAATTCACAAACAATCTAACCCCAAAAATGAGCTCTCTAGCTCTTTTTATAGTTTTCTAACTAGCTTTGGCCTTGTCCAGACCTAGTGTCCGGCCTAGTTAAAAATTAGGTTCTAGAGCCTATTTGAGGGCTCAAACAGAGTCTAAAAATTATGAAAATTGATATGTAGCTAGTTCTAATACTCCTCAAGCTCGAGGACTCCTTGGCTTGCACAAAATGGAGTCTATTCTACCAAAAATGAAATTTACAATGTTTGTGTAGTGATTAAAATCACTTGAGTTGTAAATGGTCCATGGAAAAAATGATTGGGCCTTGTTGCCGTATTGTGCATGACTCCTCTGTTGCGCTAGTATGCTCTTCCTCTAACTTGTATGCCAACACGCCCCCCTTCCTAGCATCTGTCGCCCCTGACAGACCTCTGTTCTATCGGGTGGTCGATATAGTATTGGATGACATTGGTGGCAAGTTCGTGTTCTCCTATCCTTAAGCCTCTTGCTAGATCAGCTTCCAATGCATCCCAATTTATTGCGCCAGGGACCTCTGGTTGTGGTGTGGTGTAGTACTCAGAGTACATTGCTTGTTCACAAGCAAAGAGATGGAGCAGGTGTGTTGGCTTCGGTGCGAAGACCTCCGAGTCATACTCCCAGAAACCTGATCTAAACATTTCTTCAAAGGTCTGTTTGTAACATGCAGGGAGGTATTTGATGCATGCATGCCAGGCGTAAGCCACACGAATACTGGGGGTGGTGCTCATGTCATACACTAAATCATAATTTCCATTGGTAAACCCCGGTAGACGTACCTGTGGTGCGGCTGCATTTCTAAAGGTTTTCAGGACTACCTGCATCATATCTAAAATCTTAAGCATCATTTGAGCTGCCACATCTGGCATGGGCTTCAATCGCGGCATCCAATGTCGAATTGTTCCCATCATGTATGCTACCGACGGTGGTCCCTGTGGTGGCGCAATGTACGGGTAGTTTAGCCATTCCTTGCATTGCACGTTGTTCTGCACTTTGATATTGAATGCCTTCCAAGACCTGCGACGTGGAACTGGGCCGTAGCATGGATTGTATAGGAGATGTAAAGGCGCGTTGTTCCATGTGCGTAGCATTTCTGGATATGTCTCTAGAAGTTTCTGCCGCCAGGTGGGTTGACGAATTTTGCCTTTTTGCACCTCTGGAGGAAGGTTTTCGGGTTGAAATTGGGTAGCAAAGGTAGGAATCTTACCCGTGACTCTCTGTATTTCTGCATTATAATCAGCCAGGATAATATAATAAGGCCTGTATTGGAGTTCAGATGAGAGGATAAGGCGTCTCGATGACAGGTGTTTGAAGTAAGCAGATTATAGCACAATTTCCTCTATGACCCTCATGGCCTGATTTTGCACTACTGTGCGCTCTTCGTGAGAACTCCCGATTTCCTCCACTTGACGTAGCCATGGAGGCCGTGGTGCTTCGAATGTGTCCTGAGCTTCGTCCGTTTGTTGGCCTCCTGGGAAGGGTTGTGGGTCGTATTCTTCTTCAAATGTCTGTTCCACAAGAATTTGTACTACTTCTTCGTCGGTGGGAGCCTCTGGAGGGGAAGGTGGTCTCTCATATTGTAGTAGACGTGCTTGCAATTCGGTGACCTGTTTCTGGAGATCTTTTAAGGCCTCTGAGTCTGTGAGAAGTGAAGCCGCGGAGGAGGTGGTTTGAGAGGTTGCTGTTGTTTCTTTTTGGTGTTTCTGCTTCAGGTGACCCAGTTCCTCTGATAGCAAGTCATGTGCTTCAAGCAGCATGGCATAGTCTTCCAATATGATCTTGATATTGTCGGGGGTCACTGCTTGAAACTTTGATGGGCTGATGGGTGCCCTAGGTGTGCTTTCGATAGCTGCTTCTAGGTTTTCTTGATTTTGTAATTGCAGGCGTCGATTCTCTTCATCAGCGGCAGCAAGATGTCGCTTGAGTAGGGCCATATTTCGCTGAAGCTTTGAATTGCGTTCCAGCTGTGTCCGTAGGTGACCTTCTACCACTTGTATTGCTTCCTGATCTGTGTTCTGTAACTGTACCTCCAATATGCTATGAGCCTCTTGGAGAGTTTGGAATTGTGTGTGGAGGCGAGCATTTTCCTCCTCTAGTGCAGCAAGGCGGTGTTGTAGTGTCTCCGAGTGCTCTTGCAGGCGTTCATTCTGTTGCTGGAGCTGATTGTAATCTGTCCTTAAGTTTGATATACAAGCTAGCATGGTGTCCAATGCATTTCCTATAGATGAGGGGGTGGTGTTTACAATGGAAGATGCATGGGAAGGGAATTGGGGAAGGGGAAGAGTGAATGATGTGTCTATTGAAGACGTGTGTGTGGGTGAAATTGGTGGAGGGGGAATGGGAGGAGGTGGAAGCGTGGGGGGAGGGGGAGGTGCCGTGGGTGGTGAAATGTCCATACTTTCAGGAGTGGGTGCGAGTGTGGGGTCTACCATATACATTGGAATGGTAGGTGGTGTGTGTGTGAAAGTGGTGAATAGATGAGAAGTGGGGTGGGGAGCTGAAAAGAAAGGGAATGGTTGAGACCTTGGTTGAAAAGTTCTAGCAAGGAAGTTATGGAGGGATTGGAGAAGTGGAGAGATGGAGGTCGGGGGTTGAGGTTGTAGGGTTGAGGAGGGCATGAAGGGTTGCTTGGTAGCAGGGAAACCCATGAATATGGATCTAGGGTCAGGATGACCTATGGCTGAGGGCATGGGGGATGGTTGTCCTAGGGCAGGCTCTATGAGCGCTTCGGTGGATTGTGTAGTGATGGGGGTTGCTTCATAGATTGGGTTATCAGAGGTGGAGAATAGGGTTGAACTAGATATGGGAGTACGGAAGATGAAGGTTGGTTCGGTGGGTTGAGTGGTCGAGATGATTTCCACGGTTTCTGCTCTAGGAGGCGATGGTGGGGGTGTGGGTGGTAGTGGCTCGGTGGATTCCTCATGGGTGACTGGGTGCTCTTGGCTAGCAGTTTCTGTTGCTTGGGAGGTGGTCCTGATGGGTTCGGATGTAATAATTGGCCCTTCTGCCGTTGTAATGGGGATCTGGATATTCTTACCTGAGCGTGGTCGTGTCTAGAATCTTCGTGGATCATATTGAACTGGAGACCTCCTAATGGCGGTCCGCACTGCTTCTACTACCCCATATGTTTCTGCCATCAATAAGAGACCTTCACTATATTCTGAGTCAACTCCTGCTTCTTCCAACAACTGAGTCATGAGTACTCTACTGCTCTGTTCGGTGAGCAGTTGTTGCGATCGCACTCGTTCCATAATTTGATACAGCCTTCGGAGTTCTGCTGTATAGGCTGGGGCTTCAGTGGTCTCCTCTTCATATGCTCCTTCTTCTTCTAGGTGTCCTTGTTGTTGACCTTGCTGGGCGTCACTCCAATGTACATGGCGGTCGTCTGTAGATTTTCTTCTTCTTTGTGAAGATGTGCCTTGTTCTTCTGCATCTGAATAATACTCTACATCAGAGAGTTGTGTACTTTGTAAGAATGCTTCGAAGTCCTGAGGATCCATTCCTTCAGCATCTCCAGTTGTAGTAAATTCAAATTCAGATGGAGCAGGAGGAGCTGAAGGGGTAGCTTGTGTCGTAGTTTCAGATCCAGACCTGGGTATCCTAATGGTAAAGGGAGGTACAGTGGTCTCCCTTCGTGGCGATACTTCAGGAGTAGTCAGAACTTCCCTTGTCTGGACACAAGGGATTGCACCCCTCATGCGCTTGGATTGATGTGTGCACGTCTTGAGCTTCTTAAACATTTGTAATTGTGCCCAAGTTAAGGCACGTTCAATGGGAACATCGTATGCTAGGCACCGGTAAATACTGTGTGTGATTGCACAGCAACCGTTCACCACTAATTTCCTAGAAGACCTTTTATTTGCTTCATACAATTGATCTATAATCCATACCGGCAGCTTAATTGGTAACGCACCTGCCTCCGCTAAGTAGAGAGTGAACCAGATTCTTTTGTGTGGTTGTGTGAACCGGTCTTGGCCGGGGAAAGCAAAATGTTGCATGCACATACGGAGAGGGATGGACACGTTTGGTGTGAGTGCTGCCATGTCTTTAAGCTTCAATAGTTTCCTATCCTTCATGTTAGTAGGAACAAGAGCATCCTTCTCAGAAGGTACATGTGTGCCATGCATATTCAAAGCAGCGCTCACCAACTCCACAGTAAGTTCAAACCTCTTTAACTCGTTGTTGCCCAGCAAGGAAGGAAGAACAAATGATCCTGGTTTGTCCTTTTCTTCATTAGCTTGTAATGTGGAGACCAAATAATAGCATCGGAGGAGATCCGGTTTAGGTAGTGGTGCTTCAAAGTATTCTGCTAGCCCTGCACGTTGCCATATGGTCTGGAGATCCTCGGTGTTCTGTAGAGTCTCAAACTTCTTGGAGAAAAATTGGAATCGAACCCATGATCTGTCATACTCGCACTTAGACTCCCATATATACTTGGCCTCTCCTAATGGACCTGGCATGCCATTGAACCAATGAGAATTGGCATGGACTCTTTCTGTGATCCCTGTGGGTGGATCCGGTACTGGGATCTGTTGAAGGTGTTGCAGCTCCACAGGCCGTTTGGTTGGTGGCACATCCACAGGTAGACTATCCACATCGATTCCTGCAGTAAGTATTCCTACTTGTGAGCTCGGACCTGTCGCTTCTGCCATGTTACTTCTTGCCTTCTGATTCTGTGAGAATATAGAAACATGTGTTAACATTGTAAAGGACAAGTTAGAACCGTTTTTGTCCCCATTACAACATTATCATGAGGTTCGGGAGAGATTAGTAGGTTAATAAGTGCTCGGTGCTTGTGTGTGTAGTTAGGAATTGGTTGGACCTAAGAACTAAGTGGAATGATGTAGTGTGAGAGTGACGTAGTTAGTAGGTGGGCATGGATTTACAACTGGGGTCCGAGGGTTTATTACAAGTTTTAGGTTGCCAAATGCAGTGGATGGGCTTTGATCTTGATTTTGTGGAGACTCTAAAGAGTTTGATAGGGGTATCTGCTTGAAGATGAGGCTTTTTAGGGACCCATTTACAAGTGATTCTACTAGTGCTCATGGAAGAATATGTGTCCGTGCGTGATGCATAAGACTGGGCCTCAAATGTTCGAGTGAGTAAAACATGTTGTACCGGTTGCGGCCTTGGTGTAGCTATTTGAGCCCGCAAGCAAGCCTTAGGCACCCAGATTTGTCGTGATTGTGGGCTGGCCTTCATTGACTTCTTGGGTACCCAAATAGACTTCACCTTCGCAGAAGAATTAATGAAGGACTTCTCATTAGTGTCATGTTGTTGACTACTAATAAGAGGTTTTGGCCGTGGGGTCGGCCTGGTCTGAACAGGGTATTTGCCTTTTCGCCTCCATCCTTGCTTCCATGGCTGAAACAATCTGCTCTGCTCCTTTTTTTGGCATTTAGTATCGGTAGTGTTCTGCTTCTTCTGCATTTGATCTGCCGTGGGTTGTTGCAACCTTCTGGTCTTTGGAAAAGAAGGGAGTTCCATCCTCTCCCTGGCTCCGTTGTTGAGATTAGCCTCTTTCTGCATCATACAATTTTGCACAAAAATAGCATTGTCAACTTCATGTGCGCCCCTGGAAGGACCAGGAGTTTGTGCCTTGCCTAGTTCCTTGAGTACCTCATTTTCCAATTCAACTGTAATTTGGCTATGATCTACCCATACCTGAAGAAGTCCACTTCTTAGGTTGAGGTTGACTGCATGATCATAGATCCAGTCCTGACCCAAGACAAGAGGCTCAGTGAGGTCCTCATCTTGGCACGCTAGTACTTTGACTGTCATCACTTCGTCTTGAATGGAGATGGGAAGATCCACCTCGCCCATGCAAGGAGTTTCCACACCTCCCAATCCTATGAGATATGCTTCTATAGGATCGACAGTTAATTTCAATTCTTGACAGTAAGACAACTTGACAGCACTAGTGGATGCACCTGAGTCAATCAAAGCTCTTACAATCTTTGCACCCTTTCCTTGTCCTATTCCTAGGGTTACAAAAGGCCGTCGGTCGATTATTCTATGGGAATGCCCACCTGAAGTCTCGCACATGGCCATAGGATAGCCTACAGATTCTTGAGTGTCAAGCATAGGCGGGTCTCTGCCTTGTCTCCTCAATTTCATTCGTCGGATGCGTTCTAAAGCTTCTTCCTGTGCTTCTCTTCTAATTCGTTTCTCTTCTTCTTTACGTTCTTGGCAGTGTTGAGTCGATTTAGCATCTCTTCAGTAAGGGGTTCTTGATATAACTTGACTCTGCATCCACTTATGTAACTTGGTAGAATATCGCCCTCTAAAGTGGCTAGTTGAACTGCGCCACTTGTGGAGATTCTATTGATAATCATTGGCCCGTAACCTCTTTTCTCTAATTTTCGTGCATGCTGCTTCAATGTGTAGACTAGGACTAGGTCGCCTGCTTTCAAGCCTTTATCCTTCACATGTGTATCAAAATATGCCTTTTGCCTCTTCTTCGCTGCATAGATTCCTGCTGCAGCTCTCAATCGTGTTTCGCCTAGACGTTCAAGATCAAAGATTCGAGAGGAGAGTTCATGGCCTATCCAGTCATGCTCTTGTGCTACCTTCAATGTAGGTATCAAAAAGTCCAGGGGTAGCACAACATTTTGGCCGAATACCATCTGAAAGGGGGTGGCTTGGAGTACCGTTTTATAGGCAACCCGGTATGCCCAAACAGCATGGTGTAGCTGTTTGTCCCAATCAGAGCGTTTATTGTTCACTAGTTTAGTCAGCACATTGCATAAGATCTTATTAGTGCTCTCAGCCTGGCCATTAGCTTGTGGATGATAGGGGGCCGATTTCTTATGTATCACCAAGAATTCTTGGAGAAGGTGTTCTATGACTTCATTCAAGAAGTGTGTGCCTCTATCCCTCACCAACTCTATTGGCAATCCGTACCTCGTGAATACATTTTCAAATAAGAACTTTGCTGTTGTTTGAGCATCATTTTTTGTAGTAGCTTTCGCTTCTACTCACTTGGTTAGATAGTCTGTGGCCACGATGATATATTCAGCATGTGAACCCTTAGCTGGGGGATTAATAGGACCAACAAAGTCTATTCCCCATTTAGAGAACGCACGTCCGCCCATCATAGGCTTCAGTGGCATCTCATCCTTGTGTATAGGGTACTGAGTTCTCTGACAAACATCACACCGTTTCACATAAGTATGTGCATCCATGTGAAGGGTTGGCCACCAAAAGCCTGCAAATAGTATTGCCTTGATTACCCGATCTGGTCCAAAGTGTCCCCCTGCTACACCTTGGTGAGCAGTATCCAAGATTTTGAGATATTCACTCTCATGGACACATAGTCTCAGGTAACCATCTTTACCACGCTTGTATAGATTGTCACCAATGAGTGAATAATCCTGGGCTTCTTGTTCTAAACTCATTTGCCTAACTAGAGTCATGTCTGGAGGGAATGTTCTCGTCCTTAAGAAGGATACTAGAGGTTCACTCCAATCTGGCACTATGGACACTTGATAAAGAGTGGCATGTTCCACAGGTGGTTTAGTGCAGCAGATTGGGCATTCCTTGCACAACTTTTGGACATCAGCCTCCATAGTACAACTTTTGGACATCAGCCTCCATAGTCGGCCAATGCACTCCGAGTCTCCTTAGTGTCTGTAAGGTTTGTTGCTTTGAGTAGTGTTGCTCTAATGCACCTACATGTGCTAATTGCAACCATTTAGCGTACTCATCCTCTTCCACACAACAAGCCAAGATCCCTTGATCTGTGTGCTTGTACATACTTCCTGCCATGATGTGATACTTTTGGGCTTTTACTACCTCTCTATCCTGTGTGTTTATTACTAGGTGGTTAGGTCCGTATGTCAACACTGGTACCAATGGCTTAGCCCACTGCGGCACCACTTCCAAATTAAACAAGTAAGCATCAGGAAGGTCATCTGACACTCCTTGTGGGGCTTCTCCCGATGTGAGCCTAGAAAGGTGATCTGCTCTCAAATGAGTCTTCCCTTTCCTTACCACAACCTCAAAATCATATTCCATTAGCAAGAGAAACCATCTTACTAATCTTCCTGTATTGCATGGCTTGTTTACGAGGTATAGCAATGCCTGATGATCAGTAAAAAATTTAAACTTATTTGCAAGCAAATAGTGTCTAAATTTCTTAACTGCATATACCATGCCTAAGCCTTCTCTCTCAGTAGTGGTGTAATTTCGTTCAGCTGCATTCAGTTGTCTACTAGCATAGGCAATTGGAAGATCCATATTACCTTCACCAGTAGGTTGTGCAAGCACACATCCAATGGCATAATTGGATGCATCCACATGAACATGGAAAGGCTTATTCCAATCCGGTGTGGTTAAGATTGGTGCTGAACATAATCGCCGTTTAAGCTCATTGAAGGAATTCTCACATTCCTCAGTCCACTCAAAGTTTGTCAGAAGTACGTACAGGGGCTTTGCAATGATGGCATACATGTGTATAAATCGTCGGTAATAACCACAATGCCCCATGAAAGCTTGTACTTCCTTGACATTCTTTGGCCTAGGTAATTCGGCTATAGCTCTTACTTTCTCTTCATCCGTAGATATGCCATTCTTTGACACTATGTGTCCTAGAATTTTGCCTTGCCTGACCATAAAAACACATTTTTCTGGGTTTAGGCAGACTTGATATTCTCTACATTTGTCAAAGATTTGTCTGAGTTCAGGAATATGGGTTTGTCTAATGTTGGAATGAGCACAAAGATCATCAACATAGACTTCTAAGTTCTTTCTCAGGAACTCCTTAAATACATGGCACATCAGCCTTTGGAAGGTTGCGGGAGCATTGGTCAGCCCGAATGGCATTACCCTAAAAGCGAATATACCCCACTCTGTGGCAAAAGCCGTTTTATGCTGATCTTCTGGTGCAATGGCCACTTGATTGTAGCCAGAGAACCCATCTAGGAAGCTGTACACTTCCTTGCCTGCCACCCTTTCTAATAGATGCTCAGTGATAGGAAGCGGGTAATTATCCCTGATCGTGGCTACGTTAACCTTCTTCAAGTTAATGCATACTCGTAATTTGCCGTTCTTCTTGGGCACCACCACAATGGGGGATACCCATTCAGTGTGCTCAATTTCATAGATAAATTCAGCTTCAATCAAGCGGTCTATCTCTTCTTTGATCTTGGCAGTATAGTTGTCATTATATGTGTATGGCTTTTGTTTTGAGGGTCTGGCCTCTGTAGTCATGGGAATCGTATGTGAGCATATGTCCGGGTCCACTCCTTTCAAATTCTTGTAACTCCAAGCAAATACATCTCTGTATTATCTTAGCAAGGCTATCAGCTCATGCTCTTCTTCCTCAGTGAGGTCATGTCCTATGTAAGTGCACCTCTCTTCTCCTTCTTCTATGGCTACCACTATTTTCTTGGTAGTTTCTTTGTTATCATAGGCCTCTCCCGATTGTGCCTCTCGTTTAGGCATTCTAATCATGACTCTCTTGTCATCTATCTCATACTTCTTAAAATTTTCCGGGACCTCAAACAAAGATTCTTCCTCTTCTGGTGTGACTTCTCTCTTCTTTCTTTTCTTTCCTTCTTCCTTATGGGTTACATGTGTGGCTAACCTTACATCCTTTGTAAGCTCTCCGTGCTTCTGGGGTTGAAATTCTACTTCATAGAAGTATTCTTCATCTGATGCAAAAGGTGGGTCCATAATGATTGACTCTAGATCGGAGTCACTCGCATCCTCAAATGCATCAGGGCTAGGTTCACACTCTTCTAAAACTGCCTCTCCCATGATCAGCTCTATGGAGAAGACTTAAATGTCATAGCCATCCTCATCACAGTGAAGTGTCCATTGTTCTTCATTGATGGCTACATCCATGGTTGCTAGAATTTCTGCCCGGCCGTGAGGTTCGAATTCTTCGTCTGGAAAAACTACAGGTGCATAGGCTGGGTCTTGGATTGATCTATGGGTTTCTTTTGTACCTATCTCCCTGGCTTTTTCTCTCTTCTCTTCTTCTACTGCTACCTTACACATCCATAAGTGAGTGTCTTCATGCATCCATGAGGATCCTGATCCTAGGGAATGCACCGATTCCGTATCATCTTTGGCTCTATGGATGGGGTTCCATTGGATAGGAGGGACATCTCTATGAGAGTAATCCTTGAGATTGACTTTGGTTGTAACACCTAAGTGCTGCAAATACAAAGAATTGGTTCCCCAATCCTGTACCACTTGCAACTGCCGCATAAATGGTCTTCCCAAAATCATTTCATAGGCTTGATTTTTGCTAAAGTCACAGATAGCAAATGTGTGCTCAAACTCTACACCACAGGTAGTGAGAGTTATCCCCTCGAGTAGTCCTAAGGGTCTTTCTATGTGCCCGTCAGCCATCTGCAATTTCATTCTCATTGGCCTGAGAGTTGGCTTGCCCCAACGTTTCCATAAGGAAGTGGTAACAATTGCAACTCCTGCACCTGAGTCCAAGATGGCCTTGGTTGTGTATCCCTGATGAGTGATGGGGAGATATGTGTTTCCCTCTTCGCCCTCACTCATGTCTCCGATCTTGTCTAAGGGTATTTCTAGCACTGTTCTCTGGGATCCTACCTGGGAACGAGGTTTTGCTATCTCGGGCACTTGATTGGCTACATGTTTCCACACTTCTGGTCTAACCTTAAGCAGCTCTTCCAAAGTGAGATTGCTCTGCACTTTGGTGTTCTTCACTACCTCTGTGTTCCTAGGTATCACTGAATCTTCGTTTCTTACCATGACTGTAGGTGCTCTCATACAGGTGGACTTTGCTTCCCATGGGCCTGTGAAATGGGGTAGTTCTTGTAAAGAATTAGACTCGAAGTCTATGTTAGTATATGATCAATGTCTACCCCTCATGATTGTATGCACATTTTGTAAGGCCCCCTTTATGAGGAGAAGCCAAGCATGCATTACCCAATTGATGGGAATCCCAACTTGAATGTTGGATGAAGGTCATATTGGACCATGTAAGATATTATAAGGAAAGGGAGTTATCAAGGTCCCCAATATATTCCCTGTCGGAGTCAGAAATCATTTATATTTGTTAGGTCGGTTCAACCAGTCTAAGCCGTGTATGGCAATTACGCGGGCGGTGGCCGCCCACGCTCTACCGCCCATGTATAGCCGTCCATGGCAGGCCACCCATGATCCTATATATACATGACTTCTGCACTACCTAAGACATTGAGTTGAGCCAGCATACCTCTACCTTGTATCTCCCTATCTAGAGTTGTCTAGATCACCATTTAAGCTCTACCTTGAGAGCGCACGGGTGGACAATGCCATCATCTTTGTACTTGCTGCTAGTAGAAAATTGTTGAGATTCTCCTATATCTGTTATCTTCTCTGTTATTGCTCCTGTGTTATATTGCGTAACTATTGTCTTACATGGTATCAGAGCTGTAAGGTTCGAATAGCTTGAGAAGTATCATTATTTTAGCCTACTAGCAGACTAGAATATCAGTAGATTATTCGAGTGATTACATGATGGCTTCATCATCGAACAGTAGTCTTGGTGCTTCAGCTAATGTTAATGCTGCACCTATCCGAATTCGTCCACGTGCATTCACTGAAGGGAAGCTGGATGGAACCAACTATACACTCTGGAAGTTCAAAATTTCTGCAATTTTGGACTCCTATGAATTACTTGACACTGTCATGGGACCGATGGGATTGGATCCAGAGCCTATACCAGTTGAAGATCCAGCAAATTCAAGATTGATGATTCAGCCAGATCCAGATCTTCTACGAGCTTGGAAGAGGCGGAATGCTGATGCATTATGTGCGATTGTCACTAGTGCTGAAGATTTTATCAAACGGATAAAGCATCTTCAAGATCAATTGGCTGCAGTTGGTGTTGTTATAACACCAGAAGAGCTGGCTCGAAGATCTGTACGTGTTCTTCCAGCAAAGTATGATGGATTAGTAACAGCCCTTAACACTCAGGTAAGGCCAACTCCTCTTACATTTGAAGAGTTTTGTGCCATGCTTTTAGAAGAAGAGATGCGGCTGAAGAATCGGCAAAGTACAACTCATGCTGCATTCTCAGCAAATGCAAAAGGTAAAGGCTCTTCAGAGGGATCAAAGAAGAAGCCAAAGAAGAAAAAGTTCACAGGAAGTTGCTTCTATTGTGAAAAGAAAGGCCATGCCATCAAGGATTGCAGAAAGAAGCAAGCTGATGAACGGAATGGGACTGTAAAATCATCATGGAAGAACAAAGAGTCTGCAAACAACACAGAGCTGGAACTTTGGGTAGCTATTGAAGAGGTATGTTCATCTGCTCAAGCTCGTGTTGATGAGCCATGGATTTTAGATAGTGGAGCTTCTCGCCATATGACTAGTAAAAAGGATTGGTATAGTTCCCTAGTGCCTCTGCGGGAATCCATCAATGTAGTGGTGGGAAATGACTCCAAGTGTCCAGCTGAAGGAACTGGAACCATCTCTTTTATCACTTCTCCAGGTGTTGAGAAAAAGTTATCCGATGTTCTCTATGTACCTACACTCAAAAGAAATTTGTTGTCAGTTTCTGCAATAACAGATCGTGGACTCGAAGTTCATTTCAATAAGAGTGGTGCGGAAATCATGGATTCATCAGGTAATGTTGTAGGTAAAGGCATACGACGGGATAACTTGTATGAGTTAAGTGCTTTAACTGCTACAGAAGATAAAGATGTAAGCAGGTTATGGCACCGACGATTTGGGCATCTCGGATTTGCAGTTTTGAAGGAGATGCAACGAACAGGGATGGTTGCTCATATGCCTGCATTTTCAGAGTTGCAGGAACCTTGTGAAGCTTGTATGATGGGCAAGCAACAACGAAAGGCATTTCCAAGAGAGACCAGCAATCGATCTCAAGCTCCTCTAGAGTTGGTACATGCTGATCTCTGCGGTAAAATGTCTACACCTGCTTTAGGAGGATCTTTCTACTTCTTGCTGTTAGTCGACGATTATAGTAGAAAGATGTGGGTTTATTTCATTCGAGAGAAGGCTGATGCTTTTGAAAAATTTAAAACGTGGCATAAGTATGTAGAAAATGAATCAGGAAGGAAATTGAAGAAATTTAGAACAGATAGAGGAGGTGAATTCTTGTCAACAGAATTCAACAATTACTGTAAGGAGCATGGTGTGAAAAGGCAACTTACCACAGCTCATACACCCCAACAAAATGGCGTTGTTGAGCGCAGGAACAGGACAATAGTTGTAATGGCTCGTTGTATGTTGAAGGCTGAAGACATGCCTGATTCATTCTGGGCAGAAGCAGTCAATACAGCAGTCTACATCCTCAATCGAAGCTACACAAAAGCACTGAAGGGGATGACTCCTCAAGAAGCATATTCTGGTAAAAAGCCTTCAGTTTTGCATTTCAGAATTTTTGGTTGTTTCTGTTATGCACATATTCCTGATTCAACAAGATCAAAGTTGGATTCAAAAAGCAAAAAGTGTGTCTTCCTAGGATATAGTGAAGAGTCTAAAGCATACAGGTTATGGGATCCTGAGGCAAGGAAGATTTTTGTCAGCCGAGATGTGGTGTTTGATGAACGACCACACTTAGTAGAAGATAAAGGTAAATCTAATATCTCATCAAGCGGAGAAATATCTCACCTTGTGCCTATCAAAAGACAGGTTAAAGTTGAGGAGGAGGAAACATCTGATGGAGAAATTTCCTCAATAAAAAGCCAACCAGTTGTAGCTGCACAGCATAAGCCACTACCGAAGTGGGCACAACAGCTCTTTGATGATCTTAATCCACATGTAGATGTACCAGAATCATCATCGGATGGATTACGAAGATCAAAGAGAATAGAGGAGCAAAGAAGAGCCTCAGAACACATTGTTAACATGGCTCTAATGGTAGATATCATGGGTTCGATAAAGGAACCTACCACCATTGAAGAAGCCATTGATGATCCAGATTGGAGAGCGGCAATGCAGTCTGAGTATGATAGTATACTCAAAAATGATACATGGGATCTAGTCGACTTGCCGCCAAAGAAGAAGGTAATAGGTACTAAATGGATTTGGAAAGCTAAGTATAAAGCTGATGGAACATTAGAAAAGTATAAGGCACGATTAGTTGCACAGGGTTTTTCACAGATTGAAGGATTTGATGTTCAAGAAACTTTTGCACCAACAGCACGCATGACAACTATTCGGACGGTACTTGCAGTAGCTGCACAAAAGTCTTGGCCTATTTTCCAGATGGATGTCAAATCTGCATTTTTGAATGGTCACCTCAAGGAGGAGGTATATGTATCTCAACCACCAGGTTTTGAGGTGCCCAATTCAGAAAATAAAGTTTGCAGGTTGAAGAAAGCTTTGTATGGACTTAAGCAAGCTCCACGGGCTTGGTACCAACGAATAGATTATTTTTTCAAAAATATGGGTTTTGAAAGAAGTACTTCTGATGCTAACTTGTATGTAACGAAAAGGGATAGCAAGCTAGTTGTTGTCACTGTATATGTAGATGATTTGATCATTACAGGAGATCATCAGGAACTCATCAATCAAACTCGGATCAGCTTGGGAACTGAGTTTGAAATGACAGACTTAGGTCTACTCCATTTTTCTCTGGGAATTGAAGTATGGCAAAGGAAGGATGGCATTTTCATCTCACAACAAAAATATTCCAAAGAAATTCTCAAGGCATTTGGAATGATGGACTGCAAACCAACTAGCACACCTATGGAGGTAAATCATAAGCTATCTATGGATGATAACATGCCTGATGTAGATGCTAAGAAGTATAGGAAGCTCGTTGGAAGTCTTATTTTTCTGTGCAACACTAGACCAGACATTTGCTATGCTGTTGGAGTGTTAAGCAAGTTTTCCAACAAACCTAAGGAGAGTCACTGGAATGCTGGAATGCGAACTCTAAGGTACATTGCAGGAACCTTGGATTTTGGTATTTTGTATACCACAGGTGATACACTCCAAGGATATTGTGATTCAGATTGGGCTGGAGATTGTGATTCTAGAAAATCAGTTTCTGGATATTGTTTCTCACTTGGTTCAGGAATATTTTCTTGGGTAAGTAGGAAGCAACCAACTCTCGCACTCTCCTCCACTGAAGCAGAGTACAAAGCAGCTTGTTTTGCTTCTTGTGAGGCAGTCTGGTTAAGGAGAATTCTTGCAGATCTTGGCTTTCCATCAAATATGCCAACTGTACTCAAGTGTGATAATCAAAGTTGTATGGCTATTGCAAAGAACCCAGTATTTCATGCTCGCACCAAGCACATAGAAGTACAGTACCATTACATTCGTGAGCTAATTGAAGATGAAATTGTGGAGCTAGAATATTGCCCAACAGAGGCAAATTGTGCTGACATATTCACTAAAGCACTTGGAAGAGAGCAGCTCAACAAGCATCTTCAACAGATGGGCATAGGACCGAGACCTACTTGATTTATCATCGGTAAACATTGAGGGGGGGTGTTAGTATATGATCAATGTCTACCCCTCATGATTGTATGCACATTTTGTAAGGCCCCCTTTATGAGGAGAAGCCAAGCATGCATTACCCAATTGATGGGAATCCCAACTTGAATGTTGGATGAAGGTCATATTGGACCATGTAAGATATTATAAGGAAAGGGAGTTATCAAGGTCCCCAATATATTCCCTGTCGGAGTCAGAAATCATTTATATTTGTTAGGTCGGTTCAACCAGTCTAAGCCGTGTATGGCAATTACGCGGGCGGTGGCCGCCCACGCTCTACCGCCCATGTATAGCCGTCCATGGCAGGCCACCCATGATCCTATATATACATGACTTCTGCACTACCTAAGACATTGAGTTGAGCCAGCATACCTCTACCTTGTATCTCCCTATCTAGAGTTGTCTAGATCACCATTTAAGCTCTACCTTGAGAGCGCACGGGTGGACAACGCCATCATCTTTGTACTTGCTGCTAGTAGAAAATTGTTGAGATTCTCCTATATCTGTTATCTTCTCTGTTATTGCTCCTGTGTTATATTGCGTAACTATTGTCTTACAGTCTAATCTTTCTTGAGATTGGGCACTCTCCTGCTCTCCATAAATGGAAGGAAGGTCTTGTGGGAATTGATTGTGTGTGTCATCCACAAGTTCAATGGGAGGAGGAACCTCACTCTCTTTAGCCCATTTCTCTTCTTGAATCGCTCGCAAGAATTCTGGTGTGTATTGATTCATAGAAGAAGAGGTGTCTGGCTCCGTAGAGTTAGGCACGTAGGCCTTAGGCACATAGGCTTTCTGGGTAGGAAGACCTGCTCTTTCACTAGCCTTGTCATGGTGTTGAGGGGCGGGTTCCTTTTGTTATTGTGCAATTAGATTCTCTATTCTTTCTAGGGAGGGGGGGTTGTCTGGTTCAGTGGAATTGGGCACATAAGCTTTCAGTGGGGGATGGGTCATGTTTTTGCTTGCTTTATCTCTTTCTTGATTTTTTTCTTCCTTGGCAGATCTTGCAATTATGCCCTCTAACTTCTCTAGAAGTCCATCCAAGTGTAATTGCGTCTTGGCTGAGCTCGAGTAATTGAAAAGGCGACTGGCTTCAAACATAGTCTGAGCCAATGCGACCATTTTCGCACAAAGCTTGGTTCTTTCTATCTCTAGGTCAGCTCTAGGGTAGCACTTGTCATGATCCATTACATTTGGCCCTTCTTGGATTCTGGCCTGATATGCTTTAAGCATCATGTCTATGTCTTCGGGAGTGGGATCAGCTAATACTGATCCTGCTCGGGGTGGTGGGTGGGTTACGTGGGGTGTATTAGAGGGTGGAGGGATGGAGGGTGATGGGGATGGTAGCAGTGGGAATGTGTGAGAGTGCGGTTGAGATGTGATCTCTATGATTTTGGCCTTGGTTTCTCGTAGACTTTCCTCAAGTTCACTCATCTTCTTTGCCCATTGCCTTTTCATACGTTCACGGCTATCTCTCCAAGCTCTTGTTCTCTTCTTATTTTGGCTCTCAGTATCGCTAGCGTCTGGGCTCTTTTTCTGGCTTACCCCTTGGTTTTGTTGCAATGCTTGAGCTCTAGTGATTACCTGCACTGGTGTAGTGGAAGTGACACTTCCTGTGGAATTGACCACTAACCCAATAACATTAATCGGAGTGATTTTTGGCATATTGTTGGGATTCTTGGGACAATCTCGTAAGAGATGTTCCTTTCCGCACTCCTGGCAAAAGCCTTGGATCGTCACTGATTGGGGTTGTGTAGGTGCAGGCATGGGGCAATCACGTATGAGGTGATCACCCTGGCATCTGAAGCAAGGTCCTCTAGGAAAAGGGGGTCATATCTGCCTAGGTTGAGGTCTAGAGTTGGGGTTTGTATACATGACATTAGCATATTCAGGCCCCAAATAGGTTCACTCGGTTCCTCACTGTAGTAAGACTCACCATGTTCAGGAGACTGCATGTAGTAAGCCTGGGGACTATCAACATGTGTAGAATCAAAGCTATGGTCATTGGGATCACTTTCTGAGATTAATGGTGTTACTGGGACTATCGCTCTACTCAGGTTTTCTTCTGCAGCAGCATACTTGATCGGAATCACATTAGTAGGAGCAGGTGGTTGCTGTGCTAGCACTGGCTGGGGTCTCAGTTGGGCCTGATATTGCGGTTGGTAATTTTGCTGAGGCCTAATATACTGTTGTGGTGAATATTGACTCTGGTATCTGCCTTGTTGAGGGTATGGCTGAGGGTAGGTTTGCCTAACCGCTTGCTTATTGTATGGGCAGTCCTGTGCTGAGTGATTTGTGTACCTTCGCTCTATGGTGCAATATTGGCTGCTAGGGTTCACTTGGGGTTGAGCCGTGATGGGACATGCGTTTGCCATATGGTCACCACCGCAAGTATAGCACCTCTTTACTGGGGCAAATCTAGGAATTTGTTTACTAGAGATGCCTAGTTTTTGAGCTACTTTTTCCGCAAGTTCCTCAATTGATGTGGACTGTGAGGAAGAGAGGCTAGAGGTACTATCTGAATCTTTGTAGATTTTGGATAGCTCTAACTCCTCCCCTAGGTTATCCTCAATATCGATGCACATGCGTACACATTCTTCTATAGTCCGGGGGTCCTTCAAGTACACATATGATCTCAATTTGGTACTTAGCAATCCATCCAAGAATAAAGCCACTTGCTTAGCGGCTGTGGGTAACTCAAGACCAGGACATCGCTCAAGATATTGCCTAAATCTTCTTCCTGCAAGTCTCACAGTCTCTTGCGGGGTCTGCTTGAAGTTGTATATCAATGAGGAAGTATTATGCCTTATGCCACTTTTAGAGAATTCGATAATGAATGCCTCTAAAAGTTGATCTATGCTTCTAAACTGCCTCTCGTTTAGTGGCTGAAACCATGTCAGGGCGGTGTTCCTAAGGGTTAAACCAAAGGCATTGTACTGCGTGAACAGGTCTTCAACTTGTTCAGCTCTCAAGACTTGCTTAAACTCGGCTACATGATCGTAGGGGTCTCCAGTGCCATCGAAGTAGTTTTTCATGGACTTAACTAGCTAGGTCGGTCTCAAGGTCCTCGTGTGCTCTCTTGGTCTTGGCAAAGGGAAATCATCGGCATTTCTTCGGTTCCCTGGGGCTCTATGTCCCTCAGGTTCCCCTCTATTCGTGTCCATTCTCGTTCTTTCTCTTCCCCAAGAGTTGGCAAGGCTTACCTCAGGTCTCTCTCGACTCCTTTCTCTTTGAGTCCCCTGAGCTTGAGATGTTCCAACTCCTTGGCGACCAAAGGACACATTCGATCTTGGTTGGGGGAAGATAAATTCTCCTTTCCAAGTGTAAGCATGCCTATCATTTTCTGTAACCCCAAAGATCCTCTCTGAAGAGTGATCTAAGTAGGTCACTCTTCCTGGAATATCAGGATCTTTGAACTCATATATCATGATTGTTCCTACCTCACTCGGTTGACTAGGTCTATATCTCCAAAAGGCTTCATCCGTCTCTCGGTTCAAGAGGAGATCTATGCTTTTATTATCTTGGGGAATCCACTCTAGTGTGATAATCCTCGTGAGAACAGATTTGCCTCGGGGGGTTCTAGGTTCTTCGCCCATGTTTCCTTGCTCTAGGTCACCTAAGTCCGTTTCCGGGACCACATTCCCAAATTCATCTGTCCTATCGGGATGACTGGTGACTACATATATTGTCCCTTCCTTGTCCAAGTATGCTCCATTTTCAAACTTGACAGTTGGGCGCTCTAGTCCAATGGATTGGTCAGGGTTTTTAATCTGGACCACCGCTCTTCCTAGGCCGTCCTCATAGATGCTAGCACCCAATCGGTTGGTCCTAAGGTACTCGAGTTGCATCTTGTAAGGGCCTTCCACCCTATGTAAATATGGCAGCCCAGAACTTCCTGTAGGTCTCTCCATACCGTGGGACATCTCAGACTCGCTAGTCTCAGAACTAGGGTAATACGAATGATGGCTCAACTGTTGGGCCCACAATGAAATGAGGGAAATGAGGTGGGGAGTGTAATATGACCAAAAAACTGAAATTTTTTGTGGAGATGGAGATGGAGGTGGGAGATGGTGGGGATGATGATGGTGATGATGGTGATGCGAAAGTAAGGAAAAAATGAAGAAAAATAAAGAGAAGGAAGGATATTACCTATAACTCCAATGTCTCAACTCGACGTCTTACCATCACACGCTCGTCCTCGAAGCTCTCTCCCCGGCAACGGCGCCAAATTTGGTGTCACTCTAGCACAATGGTGAGTACCAACGTGAGAAGATTCACCTCATAATTGTCAATCCGTGGAGATGTGAGGACTAGTATGACGACTATGAGCAAGTGAAGGCACAAATGTGTGAGTGAGAAGCACACAAGCATGCACACACATACACACACACGCGCACACAAGGCAAGAACAAGGGGAGGAACAATGGAGTTCTTTGCATTAGTCAAAAAGTCTCTTACATAAGCTCAATTCACAAACAATCTAACCCCAAAAATGAGCTCTCTAGCTCTTTTTATAGTTTTCTAACTAGCTTTGGTCTTGTCCAGACCTAGTGTCCGCCCTAGTTAAAAATTAGGTTCTAGAGCCTATTTGAGGGCTCAAACAGAGTCTAAAAATTATGAAAATTGATATGTAGCTAGTTCTAATACTCCTCAAGCTTGAGGACTCCTCGGCTTGCACAAAATGGAGTCTATTCTACCAAAAACAAAATTTACAATGTTTGTGTAGTGATTAAAATCACTTGAGTTATACATGGTCCATGGAAAAAATGATTGGGCCTTGTTGCCGTATTGTGCATGACTCCTCCGTTGCGCTAGTATGCTCTTCCTCTGACTTGTATGCCAACACAAGGGGACTATCTTTTGTACCCATGGCACTCAATTGGGCACTAATCAAAGGGTTCCTTTGCAATTTTCTCTCAGAGTACCACACCACAACATTGGCACATTATTTGGCACTAAGTGCCCTCCTTTTGTAACTCAAGAATATAAGAACAAGGATCTTGTGTGTGTGCATTGTGGGTTGGAGGCTACTCTAGGCCCACCCACGAGCCCTCTCCAATTTTTAAGCCTACTCTAAGGCCATCTCAGTGCATTTGGGCTACTCTAATCTGCTCTCCAAGGTGTCTCTCTCATCTACAAGTGTAGGGCAAGCTCCCCCTACCCCAACACAATTTTTGTGCAAATTTTGACTTCAATTTTGGTGGTATCTTATTTTCAACCATGAAAATGTCAACAATTTCCAATGCAACATCCTCCAATCAATGGTATTTACCCTCATTCACGCCAATATTTTTGTCGAAAGATGAGAAACTCAACACCACAAACCTATCAATTAGGCCCTAGGGTCCCATTTCTAAAGTTATCACCACATTTGAGGATTATCAATGTAAGTTAGCATTATGTGGCCACCAAGTTTCTAGTGAGGACGTGGAATTCACCTTCTCAATAAGCTTCCTAGATCCTATGAGACATTTGTAACCTCTCTTTATAATCACTGCCAAGTCTTAACTTGGGAAGAAGGTAGGTGTTGAAGAAGTGAACCTAAATTCAAGAGAAGGTGGAAATTTCATAATTTTTCATGTTTTTAATGTTCCAAAAATGAAGAAGAATTTATTATCTATCTCTACTTTCTTGTCAGATGGTTACAAAATTGTTTTTAAGAAAGATTCATGTCATATGCTCTCACCTGATGAGGAGCATTGTCTACTTCAAGGTGAAAAAATAAGTGACATGTTTGTGTTATCCAAAATTAGTCATGCTAATGTTGCTAGTGTAGAGAGCACACATGTGGAAGCAAAATGAAAAGAAGAGTGTACTCACAAAACAAAGAGTGTGTGAGACTCAAGATGAATAGACCATGAAATGGGTAAACTCATGTGGATTAGAAATGAGCTTGCAAAGAGCATGGAGTAGACTCCTCAAGCTTCTAATCAAGTACAAATGAGGGGAGAGGCCCTCCTTATATAGATTTTGCTAGCCATAAAGTGCTAACTTGCGTTGGTAGTCTTCAAACTAAGCTATGACTTTGGTGATTGTATCTTGCGACCAAATAGTTAAATTATGGAATTCTGCTTCTAAAGCATAGATCTTCATGGGTGTTTTATCTTTGTATAGGGCTGCCAAAGTATCTCAAGTTTCTTTGGATGTTTTACATGCTGTGATGTGACCTTTGGTTACTTCACCACAGGCAAGTAGAAGTTGCCTAATGCCCTTTTATCTTTCACATTCCAGATATGCCATGATTCTAGGTTGCTAGCTTTATTGGGCTTAGGTTCGGACCCATCTACTACATCATGAAGGAGATTGGTGTACATATATGCTCTCATTAGATCCTTCCAAAGATTATAGTTTTGCCCATTTAATCTCTCATCCTTGGGCATAATTATGGGTGTGAAGGATGGTAAAAAATTGGCCATAGATGAGGTGATAGCTTCACTCTTTGACATTACAAAGTTGGAGTGAACTTGAACTTGTGAGTTTGTGCTTTGCAAGAGTAAGGGTTAAGTGTTTAGAAACACTTATTGTGTGCTAAGAAAGTACTTGGAAATAATCGCAAACTTTGGAAAGAAATTGAAATGTTTGGCACCACACTTGGAGATCCTTCGGGGAGAGGGGGGGCTTAGAATAGCCCTGCATTGGAGAATGTGAAAGAGATGGTGCAAGAAGAGGGGCTTAGAGTAGCCCGTGGCACATGACAAGAGCCTTAGAGTAGGCTTGGGAAGTGAAGTGACTTTGTGGGTGGGCTTAGACTATCCTCCAGCCCACCAAATCACACACACAAAATCCTTCTTCTTATATATTGGTGTTACACAGAAGGGCACTTAGTGCCAAAATTTTATCCTTGTTGTGAGGATTGAGGTCCTAGAGAAATATAGAGTGGTTCTATGAGGGTGTCAAAATTGAAACCATACTAAAAGAAAATGGCCTTTAAGTGTTACAGAGATTGATGATGCTAAATTGGATGGGAAGTATCCTTAGGTTTGGGGCCAAATACTCTTAGGAGAAATACAAAAGATCCCCTTTGTAAAGGAGTTGATACTTTGTGCCAAAAAAAATGCTCAAAGTGAAGTGATAGTTGAAGTTGTGTTTTTTTTTTTTTTTTTTTTTTTGGGGGGGGGGGGGGTCCACTGTCTCAAAAAAGAACTTGCGAGTTTATTTTGGTTGTGACTTATGTTTAGAGTTCGAGGCACTTACCTTGAGAGAATAGAATGCACTTAGACGATATTCTGAGGTCAATAATCAAATTAGAGGAACAATGATATCCCAATTTTTGCACATGCACTTTTGAAAACACTTCGGGTACTGCCACGTGAAAATCCAAGTGAAAATTTATTATTAAAACTTCATCATGTGGATCCAATCATAATGTTGACTACATGGCAACAGTGAGAAAAACAAGGTTGATATCATGAGTGATGTCGGATAATCCTCCAACTTAGTCTCTATGTAGAATGCATAACCAAACCAAAACAAGTTAAACTTGTCATTTTTATCAACTTCTAACTCCTATCTGCACCAAAACTAATGCTCTTATCTACGCCAAAAGTAATGATGCATCTCCAAAATGGGAAATGCACAAGAGGCACATCTGCCATTTCTCTCTCTTCTCTCCCTTGATATCGGAGCACTGCATTGTGGAATCAACTGGCCAGAGGCATCGCCACATGATCAAGATGTCAAGACTTCCTCAAGTTGCCAGTCCCGATTGCCAGATGCAATGTATGGTTTGACTTCGCTTGTCTCTCTCTGTTATGCTTTCAGGCGAGGTCGGTAGCTGCTAAATTGATGAATAGCACTCTTGTCTAGCAAGGTGGCTTGCACACAGACCTTAGTGACCACTCGATGCTCAAAGAGCCTTTCTCCCTCACGCTCCAAGTGAGCGGGACAAGTTTGATTGCAGATGATGACTGGAATGGTGTGGGTAGGCGTCGGGTTTGTTAAGGATAGCACCTCTATCTCTCTTGTTCTCTATCTCTCCCTCTCTCTCTCTATTAGAGGAGAGATATATGGCATGGTTCGATTGATGTTGCGCTCTCTCTCTCTCTCTACCTGAGAGATGGTGTAGGTCTAATGAAAATGATCCAACAATTGAGTGGTGCTCAGATCTAGCTAGCTGAGGGGTGCTCAAAAGTAGAAGGAGATCTCTTTTCTCTCGCTCTGTCTCAAGCTCTCACTTTGGCATTGAGGTTTTTCCTACTTTCAATAAGTTCTTAGATATGGCTGAAAATGAAAGTCAATCAACGACCCAAATTTTGAGAAGTGATAGAGGAGGAGAGTACATGTCTAAAGACTTTAAGTCTTTTCTTGAAGAAAAAGGTATTTCTCATCAACTCACTATTGCTTATAAGCTAGAATAGAATGGTATTACAGAGAGAAAGAATAAGATACTTGTTGAGATGATGCATAGTATGATGTCATCCAAAAATCTTTCTCCCAAGTTTTGTTTTGATGCAGTACGTATAGCTAATTACATTCTGAATAGATATTTCACAAAAGCTTTAAAGGTCATTACACCTTATGAAGCTTCTTATAGGAAGAAACCCAATGTGAGTTACTTCAAAGTCTTTGGTTCCCCATCTTATGTCCACATTGAGAAGAAGGATCGTGGTAAGTTTGATGTAAAATCCATGAAAGCTGTCTTTATTTGTTATGCAATTGAAAGCAAAGGATACAGATTCTATGTTCTAGATACAGATAATATCTTGCTCTCATGCAATGCACATATTGTAGAAAGTCAAATTTATTATTAGAAGGAAGAGATTCCAAAATTCATAAGAGCATATGACTATACCTTTTTTGGAAGGAGTTTGGATTCTTACATTCAGCCATACAAGTGGGTGATGAACCTTCTCAAACCCTAAGAGATGCAGGTGAAGAGATATGTTGAAGTTGTAGTAGTCTCAAGACCCTCACCACCTTGCATGGAAGCAAGAAGGAAAGCTCAAGATAGACTCTCCTCTCATCCAACCTCCAACATGATCAAGCCATTGGCCATCAGCCCCATGCTATGCCACATGCTTGATAACATGGAGAGAAGGGTGTCAAGGATCCTTGTCCATGTGCAAAATACAAGTAATGCAACTACTCTACTCACACAACGGAGAGACATGCATAGGCACACACACACACTTCACTGTCTCACACTCACAGAGATACAATACAAGAATGTAAATAGTCTTGGAGTAAAAGAGAGTATTCTTCCATTCAAAAGACATACACATGAGAGCATGTCAAACCAAAAGCTCCATTCTTTACAAAAATGAGCCTCTATATATAGTCTAAGCACATTTCCCCATGTGCTCCTTTTGAAACGTCAAAAAGGAGATATCTCTAACTAACATATCTTCTAGGAGATTCCAAGATCTCATTTGTAACCAACAAATCCCAAGAAACTACATGTGTGGGATTTTTAGGTGGGGAACTCCTTACATGTCCAAAAAGGTGAAATATTTAGGATCCTGCCACACTATAGCATAAGGGAATTATTAAAAAGTTCTTAGGAGAGTTTTCACATGGGCACAGCTCCTTTATATCCAAAAAAAGGATATTTTTGAGAACTAGAGAGGTGTCTATGCTCAAGAGAAAATATGAGCACCTCCAATAAGCCAACACCCTCCCCCCATACTTTGTTGCCCTTGACAAAGCTAGGAAAGAGGAACATACATAGCTGAACTATTCCAAGTTGGAGTCGTCAAAGCTGGAAATCTTCAGGTCTACAAGTCTTCAAATCATCCAGACTTTAGGTCTGTAGTTCTACAAGTTTGGAGCAAGTCTTCATCTCTTCAAGTCTTCAGATCTTCATTGCTGAGCGACACAATCCCCATGGGGGGCAGTCAGCCCAGCCTCCATTCCACTATGCAGTCCTATGCAAGATTGATAAAGCCTTACCAGGGAGCTTCCAAACCTGAAATTAAAACATACACAACAAGTAAATTGTTTTTGAAAAAGTAGACAATAACATTTAGTGCAACTTTAGTTTCTACTTCAGGGAGCATCGAGTCCTACAAGACTTGTTCTTCTAGAAGAAAAAAACTTATGAAGAGCTACCTGTTCCTGCAATCCAAAAGCTATAGCTTAAAATGCAAGGAGCCTAGCAAGAACTTATAGCTCTCCATCCATATGATCATTTGGATCAACTAATGACTACTCAAAAGTTCCTTGACTTATTGTTTGCATCGTGAGGTATGAAAAGGTGGACATAGAGAAGCTCTGAATAGCATGTAAGCATAGATGTGCTTTAAGACAACCTTGTGTAAATCATTCTTGTTCTGTATCTTAAAAGAAAAATATGCATGGGCAATTATCAAGAGATGTTCAAATGAGCTTATTCCTGCAAGTCAACCCAAATAACTAGGGGATCAAATGATCAACATTGATTCTCTATGTCTTCAAGAAGTGGTGTCTACTATGCTTCTATTATGAAAAAAAAATTCAAACTTCTCAAAGCCGTGCACATGTAAGCATCTAGTACTTCATCATCAAGTAAATACTATCCATGAGGCTAAGATTGCAACAATACAAAAAACTCATCCTTGCTTTTAGTAGCTTTAAGTGTGTATCCTTATTGGCCTATCCAACTTAGTTCATGGTTGTAATGGGAATAAAAATGTAAGCATGATTTTTTGAGTAGGAGTGATCCAATTTAGTGTGTACCATCAGGTGAGTGCGGTACAAAGCATGCCTATGAAGGTGATAAAGCATGGAGGTATTTATCACTAGGACATAAACGTAGGAAGTAAGATAGTCCAATGCTCCTAAACATATAGATTCCTCAAAAAGTACAAGTAATAACATAGAACATATAGAGGAAGAAAGCCAACAAGTTATCAACTTCTTTGGTGCATAGAGATTGAGAGATGCTCCTAAACTTATAGATTCCTCAAAAAGTACAAGTAATCACATAGAACATATCGAGGAAGAAAGCCAACAAGTTATCAACTTCTTTGGTGCATAGAGATTGAGAAACCAACAAAAAACCCCAAAAACTAGGAGTCACCATCATCCTTCCTTAAAACCTGCAATACTTAGAGGTGAGACAAATCGAGTTTGAATTGAGCACTGAATGTAACCTCACATTTAAGAGGTCATCAAAGAAGAACTCAACAACCCCAAAGTTATGTTCAGAGTTATGATTGCCATATCACACACCACCCCAAGAGAACAGTCATGAATATTCCACTTCCTCCAAGCATGGAAAATCATCCATAGTTCCCAAGTGCACCTTTGTCATGTGTTGCATAAATAGTGCAGGGAGGCCTCAGGTACCTCCATGGAGAACATCAATTACCTGAAAGCATTTCCTACAATAGCCTCACTCAACATTTTAATCAAGCTTGTAGTACCAAGATTTTAGACATGTTGCATGTAGCATGATATCACATAAGGAAATTTGGATTACATCATAGGTTAGACACTAGGACACCACATCATTGGTAAACATGTAGTAAGAAGTAATACCTCCTTTCATCATACTTCTCCAAAGGGATGGCCATCCAAATGCTTCAAACCAACTGAGCCACAAAGCCCATCAGGAATCTTGGGCTTTAAGGTCCTCGGAACATTCACAATGTGTAGTATAGCTATCATTCAAGTGCAAGTTTTCCTAGATATGCACTCAAAACATATGCATGTGTGACAGAATGCACTGGATCATGAGGTGGGAGGGATTCATTTAGTGATTCCTACAAATGTCATGGAGTTCATTCAATTGATCTAGAAGGTGTGGTGTGGACATTGATTGTCTAGGGGCAAGAGGCCCACCCTGCTATGGCCTGGGCATTCGCCAACATGAAAAGCCCTGAGAAAAACACAGAAGCTTGATGTGTAGCAAAACATGAACAAGTTTCCATCTCCAAGTGAGGTCGTATTGAGGGGACTATTGCGGTCCATAATACACATTCGAACAAAATGGGGAAGCCCACAAGGACCCACATGCATGCAACAAAATGAGAAAGGTTGGGGAAGCTCTACGAAGCCCAACCTCACCGTAGCCCAGGAGAGTGGGGGAACAAGAGGATGCTCAACCCCCCCCCCCCAAACATGAGAATATAGATGAATGACAAGGATTGCACGTGTGGATGAGAGGGTCAATAGCATCTAACTCATATCTTCTCGGTGTGAGGGTAAGAGGCATCACTGCATGCCTACATCCTCCCTGCCATAGTGCCTAGAGGGGGAGCTCGTGAACGAGCTCGACCCCAAAGTGAGGGCGAGACAGATAGGGAGGGAAGATGCATGTTTTTTTGGGTGATCGGATTGCACTTTTTGGGTCACCGAACAGAGCATTAGGGGCACATGTATCACAGGTTCGATGACCTTGAGCCACCGGAATCATGGGCACATGCATATCATCACCGAACTTTTGATGAATTAAATTAACAACACATGACAATTATCAAACTTCTAACAATTAGAATTAAAATCATAAAACTTCTTTCCTTGACACAATTTGTATTTGTTATTGTCATATATTGAATACAATTGTTGTGTAAGTTACTGTTTGAAATAGATTCCACTACGCAATCAAGTATTTCCATGTTGTGAGATGATGGTCAAAAAAGTAAACTCGGCAAAAGAGCATAGTAAACAATGATGTTATCTATTCAAGTTACTGTTTTAAACAATGTTGTGGAAGTTACTGTTTTAAACAATGCTCTTATCTATTCAAAATTTGTTGTAGCATTTAGCTTCAACGTCAATTCCATTGCATCAGTAATCAGCTTTCCAAGAAGAATTTAGATTATACTCTTAATGCGATAGAAAAAATAAGATTATACTAGAAATTCGAAATCAATGCGATAAGAGTATAATAAGATTATACTCTCAATGAAATAGCGATAGAAATTATAAGAAATTCATTACATTCACGTTTGCTTTGCCTCTTATCCCGATTATATATTGACAAAAGTTTTATATCAGTGCATGAAACTTTTATATTAGTTATTGAAGCAGAAGCCGAAGGAATAGCCAATGCGAATAATTTTGAGAGAGAAAGACTTCGTTCGTTGCAAAACAGGAGTTGAATGAAGAGAGAGAATTGGGTGACCGAACGGAAAAAAACAGAGTGATGTTCTAGTGCAGTTCTGAACGAACTTTGGGTCACCGAGCTTGCATGTGCCCCTCCTAAGATAGGAAGCCAAAGTTGTGGCATACAACCTTGCCAGGAAGAGAGAGAAAGAGGGAGGGAGAATTACTCCCCCCAAGAACAGGTGTACAATCGAATGTAATGAAGAGAGTAAGAGAAATAACTCCCCCAAGTTCCAACTACCCCATCGAGCCCAATGGATCTCACCACTGTCACACATCGTCCCCAATCATCAGTATGCATCATTTCTTTTTTCCTTTCAACAAGCTCACATTAAGAGTGAGTGCCGATTTAAAAAAACTTGAATGCCAACCATTAACGCATATCAAGAATCTAGAGGTATCCAAGCTTCCATGTAATTTTGTGTGAAGGGAGACATCATACATGAATTCGATTCTCTTCAAAAAATCTTGTGGTTTTTTTAATGAAATGGAAGAGAGAGAAGGGGGCAGAGAGGGTACTACCCATCCCCCTTTTCCAAGCCATCATTGAGAACAAGAAATGGAAGAGAGATGGAGGAGGGCACTACCCATCCCCCTTTTCCAAGCCATCATTGAAAACAAGAAATGGAAGAGAGATGGAGGGTGATGCCTGAGTGAGTGGGTGGGAGTGTGTGTTTGTATGAGAAAGAGAGAGAAGAGGGTTAGGGGATGTTTTTGTGCAACAACCAAAATGAACTGAAACTACACTACTAAAAACAAGAAATGAGGAGCTAATGGTCCAACACAAGGGGGTAAATGCCATGCAAAAACTCAATCCTATGCAAATGAGTTGAAAAATTGCAACACAATACTTTACCACATGTTATTGAGCTCTCTAAGTGACAAAAGGCCGATCTCCTCGGCAACAATGCTAAATAATTGTTGGAGTTGTAGTAGTCCCAAGACCCTCACCACCTTGCATGGAAGCAAAAAGGAAAGCTCAAGATAGACTCTCTTCTCATCCAACCCATCCAACATGATCAAGCCATTGGCCATTAGCCCCATGCTATGCCACATGCTTGATAACATGGAGAGAAGGGTGTCAAGGATCCTTGTCCATGTGCAAAATACAAGTAATGCAACCATTCTACTCACACAAAGGAGAGACATGCATAGGCGCACACACACCTCACTCTCTCACACTCACAAAAACACAATACAAGAATGGAAATAGTCTTGGAGTAAAAGAGAGTGTTCTTCCATTCAAAAGATATACACATGAGAGAAAGTCTAACCAAAAGCTCCCTTCTTTACAAAATGGAGCCTCTATTTATAGTCTAAGCACATTTCCCCATGTGCTCCTTTTGAAAAGTCAAAAAGGAGATATCTCTAACTAGCATATCTTCTAGGAGATTCCAAGATCTCATTTGTAACCAACAAATCCCAAGAAACTATATGCATGGGATTTTTACGTGGGGAACTCCTTACATGTGCAAAAAGGTGAAATATTTAGGAGCTTGCCACACTATAGCATAAGGGAATTATTAACAAGTGCTTAGGAGATTGTTCATATGGTCACATCTCCTTTACACAAAAAAAAAAAAAATATTTTTGAGAACTAGAGAGGTGTCTATGCTCAAGAGAAAATATGAGCAACTCCAATAAGCCAACAAGAGAGTTTCATTACCTACACAAGAACCTAGTAAATCATCAATTTGAAGTTCCGATTTATGAAGCTGGAGAAGGTTCCAACATTCCATAAGAAAGAGATGTTGAAGAACCAGAAACAATGCCACCACTTTTTAAGAATATTCCAAAGTGGTTATATCAAACCTGGAAGGAGAGTGGTATCAAGGAATACATTGGAAGAACCAAAAGTAAAACAAGGAGAGAACAAATAGAATAGGTAAATTATGCTGAACATTTTGAGATTCATAACATTTTAGCTCTTAGTTCAGTTGAGAATGAATGAGCTAGTGTCCAAGATGCATTACATAGTCTTTGTATGGAAGAAATGTATGCAAGAAGAGATTGATTCTATTCATAAGAATCAAACATGGAAGCTTTGTGAGTTACCAAAAGGTAAGAAAGATATTGATGTTAAGTGGATCTTCAAAATCAAAAGAAAAGCAAATGCTACCATAAACAGGTATAAAGCAAGATTAGTTGTCAAAGGTTATGCACAAAAGAAAGGTATTGACTATGATGAGACTTTTGCTCCTACATCTAGAATGATAGTAGTCATGAAAATACTTTCTTTAGGTGCATTCTTTGGTTGGAAAGTATACCATTTAGATATCAAAACTGCATTTCTTAATGGTGATCTACATGAAGATATTTATGTTTAGCACCCAGAAGTTTTTGAAGGGATAGGTAAAGAGCATTTACTGTGCAAGCTTAACAAAGCTTTGTATGGACTAAAGCGAGCACCAAAAGCTTAGTATGAGAAGATACATGTTTATCGTCTATCTATTGATTTCGAAAACTTAGATGCAGCTCCCACTCTTTATGTTAAGGGTGAAAAAGATGTTTTGATTATTATTATCATATATTTTGATGATATGATCATGACAGGTCCCAAGGATCCAAACCTTCAGTATTTTAAAGCAGAACTTAATCATACATTTGATATAAATGATTTAGGTATTTTGCATTATTATCTTGGGATTGAATTCATATACAGAGATGAGTGTATCTACATGACATAGAAAAAATACATTGAGAAATTATTGGGAAGGTTTAAGATGATGGATTCCAAGCCTATGCAGAAACCTATGGATGTCAATGTGTCATTACAGTTGGAAGCAGATTCAGAACCATTTGATGCTACATTATATAGTCAAGCAATTGGTTGCTTGATATATCTATGTAGTACACATCTGGACATTCAGTTTGCATTTCCTCAAGTATCCAAGTTCATGCACAATCCACTTAAGATTCATTGGAAAGCAGTTAAGCAAATTTTTAGATATTTGAAGGGAACTTCCAATTATGCTATCATATTTCCAAAGTCTTCATTTCTTACTTAAAGGTTTTTCAAATTTTGATTGGGCAAGTGATAAAGACTCAAGAAGAAGCACAAGTGGTTATTGATTCTATCTAGGAGATTTTCCTATCTCTTAGTTATCCAAGAAACCACCTATGGTTGCTACATCTTCAAGTGAAGCAACGTATAGGGAAGCCTTTATAGCTACACTTGAATCAGCTTGGTTACAGAAGATTCTGAGTTATCTTGATGTTCAAGTTCATCTTCAATTTCAGATATTTTCAGATAGTCAAAGTGCTATTGTTATTGCAAAGAACCCTGTTCATCATGCTAGGACAAAGCATATAGAAAGTCACTACCACTATATTCGATAGCAGGTATCTAAGAAGCACATTGAGCTGGTCTACATATCTACAAGTGAGAATGTTGCATATATTTTTACCAAAGCATTGACTAGGGAGAGTCACAAGAAGTTTTGCAGGTTATTGAACCTTGTACCATTGTGACATTGAAGGGGGGAGTGTTGACCCATCAGGTGGGAGGTATAGTTTGTATACTTACACTCAGGTATTCTTTATCATTCTTTATTTTTGTCCCATAGTTACTTTGGCCATATTGGCCTTTCATGGGAGATTGTTATCATTAGTGTCCATGTGAAAGGCCAAATGTCCACTAGACACTTATTTATATATGTTCTTTAATAAAACATATAGTGGTCTGGTCAGCCATAGACCGAAAGTTTGACCGCATTTATAAGACCTAAGAAGTCTGTCTTCGTGCTCTCTGTGTACTGTGTTTTTTGCGTATTCTGCAACCTCTATGCAAAGTATTGTGTGTAGCCTTAGGAGCTCAATTTGCGACCCCAAGGATATCGATGTGGAGCTCTCAGGAGAGTGCACTATGGTGCATCGCCATTGAAATACTTCAAGGACAACAACTTCTTTGGACAAAAAAATCTTCTTTCTCTTCTCCTCACCAGACTCTGTTGCATTTCTTGTCAAATGTTCATGAGAAGGGATCTCTTCAATTTTTACAATAGATGGCTTAAGGTTTCTTGCTGGAGGAATATTTAGAAAATATAAGAATTTTTTATCATTGATGTCAAGAGGTACAATGGCTTTGTCAAATCTATATCTTAGCCTAGACACAACAACATAGTCCTTGGCCATAAGTGTCACCCTGTGACAATGTGAATCACATAAGTAAGCATCATTCATGAAGCAAATTGCAAAATCCTCTGCTATCTCTTGCAAGCAAAGAAGAACCTGGATTTGCCATTTGACGTTCATGAATGAATTTGTCTTCATCATTGAGAAAAGATTGGTAGAGATCTCTTGTATGAATCTCATGAATGGAAGTCTTAGGATGAAGAGTCCCATAGACGTTTGAGCTCATCTGATTCCTCTCAGTGATTTGATATGTACTTTACCCTCGTCTTTGAATATGCCTTCTATGGATCACCCTCATTCTGGAAATTTGTGGTCTCTGGAATATGTCCTTGCCTCTAGAACATGTCCCCTATGATTTTGCTCCTAAATAGTGTACAAATTTCCTATTTTCTTCTTTGTCTTGGCCATGATCTATTGAAAAAAGGATTGAAAAGAGGATCAAACATATGGATATGAGAGTACAGAGCAAGAAAATCAAGAATTCAAGACACGAACAATTCAAGCAATTAGGGCCATCCAAAAATCTCAGATTGGTGTAATCACTTCAATCGGTCATTTCAAATAATTCAAACTCGGAGCTGTATTCATGTAAATTCCATGAGAATATTGAAATAACCTCTCTCTCTCTCTTGTATACCTTAGAAAACAAAAAAAAGTTCAAAACTTGCTTTTAATGCACATGATCAATTCAAGTGATTAGATCAATCCAAGAATCTCGGATTCCCATAATCACTTGAATCGAGCATGTCAAACAATTCAAGGTCTAAGTTGCACTCATGTGAATTCCATGGGAATCCTAAAATAATCTCTCTCTCTCTCTCTCATACCTTAGAAAACAAAAAATAGCTCAAGAATTGGTTTAGTGCACATGACCGATACAAGCAATTAGATCAATCCAAGAATCTTTGATTCCCCTTATTGCTTGAATCGGTTGTGTAAAATAATTCAATCTTTGAGTTGCATTCATGTGAATTCCATGAAAATATTTAAATGATCTCTCTCTTATACCTTAGAAAACAAAAAATAGTTCAAAGAAGTGGTTTCACTGCACACAACTGATTCAAGCTATTAGATCCATCCAAAAATCTCTGATTCCCCTAATCGCTTGAATCGGTCATGTAAAAAATTCAGAGTTCCTTCATGTGTATTCCATGACAATTTTCATATAAGTTCCTTGATTAAAGTTCAAGAATTTGTTTCAATGCACATGACTGATTCATGTGATTAGGCTCATCCAAAAATCTCTGATTTTCTCGTAGTTGCTTGAATCAGTCATGTGAAAAATTGGAAGTTTGAGAAGGATATTAACTTGCACACCAAGAGACTTCAACAAGAGAACAAAAAAACAATAAGTATAAGAATCCATGAATGTTTTGTATGCATCTCATAGTGTAGTGGAATGTTCCTCAATATCATTAACAAATACAACATAAGAATTAGGGCCTTTACAAAGTGCATGCTTTGATTGTGCACGGCTTATTAGTAGAATGTTTCAATATCATCTATCACAGACAAAGAGATACATTGTCCTTTATGCTAGAAACTTATAGTATGTGTACTATAATATCTCTCTCTCTCTCTGCTCACAAAATGCCAAGTGGCATCAAATCTCTCTCTTTCTTTCTACTCACAAAAGGCCAAGTGGCATCAAATCTCTCTCTCTCTCTCTCTCTCTCTATCTATCTCTCTATCTATCTCTATCTCTATCTATCTATCTATCTTTCTCTCTCCCGTGTGAAATGGCTTTATACACCATCTCTCATTTGTACTCTCTCTTGTACATTTTATACACTTTATGTACATGCAAGGATCCCATCTCCCCCTTTTTGGGCATGTGGCCATGGTAAATGTCACTAGGAGCATACACGCACATTATCTCTCTCTCATTTTTTAAAGCATGGAGTCCCAAGGTGGTTATCTTCCCCAAACCACTATGATGGAAGGGAAAGGTGATGCCCATTAGTACTTTGAATCGGCATCTCAAGGCACCAAGGAGGAATGTTATAGATGTGAATGTACCTCTCTCTTTGTTACCTCCTACTTGGAATAACTACTTCAAATTGTGGTACTCCTTTACATCCTTTCCACAATCATGGTGATAACCTTTCTTCTATTTCTTCTCTACCGCCATGTTTATATTCCTAGCTTCCCATAAATATGTCACAGGGCTTCATTGATACTCCTGTTGGAGTGCACCCTCACCCAAAGGGAGAGGGAGAACCCCACTTGGATGTCACCCTTGCCCAAAGGGAGGGGTGATCTCCCTTGGAGGGCACCCTTGCCCAAAGGGAGAGGGAAACCCCCCCTTGGAGGGCACCCTCATGCAAAGGGCGGGGATGATCTCTCTGGGTCTGCTCTCATCTGAGATGCACTGAGTACAATTCTAGAGTCGTATAGAAGGCAACCACATGTAGCATACCAAAGGGCAAGTATATTTGGAGGCAATTGAATTGGCATTGGACGACCATAATACCCTCTCTGCAACTAGATAACTCTAGGGGCGACCTCCTTAGGAAAACTATGGGCACCACTCAGGACCACCACTTCTACCATCGTAGGTGCTAAAGAAAACTAACAAGATGACCACACTTGGACGAGGACACCTGGGCCTTCCCCAATCTCCCTAGGTGACAAGGTGGTCAAGCCTCCCTTGGGCACCAAAACTTATCGAGAGTGAGTATTAGAGGCAATAATATGATAATTTCATAATGTTTCATTTGTACCTTCTTCTAAGTGTACTTGCTTCATGGAGGTGGCCGAAGCATCCACCCACATGGTGTCATCCCAATCTTGAACAACTTTGTTGTGCCTTAAACATGGCATTCCTATCAACAAGGGAAAGCTACCCTTCACACTTGTAAGTGCAATGACTAAAAAATCCAACACAAAAATGATATCTTGAACTTCTACTAGTACACTTTCTACTATGTCAAGAGGGGTAGATTTGTTATTATCTGCTAATGTGATAGTAAAATAGGTCAGCTTGGTTGGCTTTAGCTTTAACAGAGACATGGTGGAGTCAAGCATAAGATTGATTTTTGAGCCCCTATCTACAATGACACCAGTGAAAGCAATGCCCTTGATGTGTATTGTGTACCTAAGATCATGATGTCCTAGGGACTCATGACGAAAGAGATTACACCTCATCATCAACAAGTGCATATAGTGGTGGACTTACATGCACCCTAAAAATGGTCCTTTCACATAAGTGACCTGTCACTTTTCTTATAAATCACTAAAATCCTACTATTGTACAAAAATAATGTTACAATCTTTAGGGATCATGCAACTAGAGGACTCCTCTAGAGCATTTACATGGCTTTTTGAAGTTTTACAAAGAAAAAATGGGCTAAAATGTGAAAAATTTTGGGGCCATGTGTCCTTTCTTTCCTTGTGCCTTCTTTAGCCTGATTTGTGCCCTTATAGAGCTTTGGGTAGAGGGTGAACTTATTAATTGAACTAAATTTGTGTTTTGATTTTCTTCTTCTTCTTTTCTTGCTAAATTATCCCTCCACACTTATCATTAGCCTAGGGCTCTTATAATCTATTCGAGGTGTCAGAGTAGACATATAACTAGTTGGCATAGGTAGGTAGTGAGAGACATGGCTACCACAATTTACAAAGGAGGAACCCATGTTAGTGATGATGGATAGAACTTCACTTCTAAAAGTAGGAATCATGGCCAAAAATTCATATATGGACACTCAGTAGAATGTCTTTTAGAGAATGTCCATAGTAGAGGGAGGTGGGCCACTCATAGCTTCTCCTTGAAATCTTTGTGGTTCCTCCTTGATATCCACATTGGCTTCATCGATTCATGTTCACAATGAACTTTCACCTTTGCTTGCCCTTTCTTTTAAGAGGTTGCACTTGCTTCGCCAATGCAACATCATTGTGTTGACTTTGATGTACCATGATCTTCATGTCCCTCCTTTATCATCTTCTCAGGTAATTGGGAATGAATTGTCTTTTGCTTCTCGAATTCCTTTAGATTTCGTGATGAGATGCACCACACTCCTTTATCATCTTCTCAGGTACTTGGGAATGAGTTGTCTTTTGCCTAGTCGATGAACCATTAAACAACATAGTGTAGTGTCATTGCACTATGGAAGAATTTTTGAAGACCAAACCTCAATTGTGTAAGCATATGTCAAATCAAAATAGAATAAATAATATCCAATAATTTCATAAATGATAACACTCCCAACTTAGGATTCAACTAGAATTCTACTTCTAATAGATCTTAAAGGGAAGTGATTTGTAAAGTTTTTTCTACTTTCAAGGATGACGATCTACTTTTGCATTTTACTTTTGTGTATGATAAGTTGTGGTTCTCTTTTAAGTACATCAATCCACTTGATAAAATGCTTGTATGTCAACATCATTATTTAGAAGGGAGCTTATTTCGTAAGCATGATTGCATTAAACGGAATTGAATACTCTTACATTAATAAATATGCGACAAAATTTTTGTAAGAAATTATGTAAGATATATGCATTTTGAATTAACTATGGAAAAAATTTTAAGTCATGGAGTGTACATGTCATAGGAGAGTATAATGCGCTCAAAATTATACAAGTTAAGTAGCTACATCTCGAGTAAACAAAAGGGGATTATATATTCATCTCCATGGATTTGAAGTTTTTATCATCTTCAAGAGAGTTTGTAAGCATGAAACTATGTGGACATAAAGAATCGATTGCTCAACGAGTGGGTAATCTCATGCCAAAACACCATTTGTATTACATTAATTAGTAGATTTAGTTTACCAAACCAATATGGGAATAAAAAATAGATTAGCTTGAGAATTGCTTAGATATATTCTTGGAACTTAGCAACTAGTTGGTTTTGCTAGTCAACACCAACATAGCTAAAAGGATAGAGATTCATGGGGATCTACCTTATAAGATTCCTACAAAGTTCCACTATTGCTATGTGTTAGATTTTTGGGTCTACAAAAGCACATGAATGACACAAGGAAGGCAAGAAGCTTGGAGCACAACACAATATTTAATGTATTACCGAGTGAATGTACAAAGATAACTGACTTGTTAGGGTTATAAGCATATATACAAGTCACAAAAAAAGAATCTCCTTAAAAGGGAAAAAAGCCCGATGGTCCTAAGTGTTTTCACACACCACTACTTAAATATATCAAAAAATACCCCCTGGGAGTGATGTGGTGACCAAGGATCTGGCACTCATGTATAAGGAAGTGCTAAGCTATCTAGAAAGAAATTAATCCACAAAAGGAACTAAGCCCAAAGCTTTGCAAAAAACTTCAAAATTCTCCTTAGGTAGAGCCTTTGTGAAAGATTCTACAACATTATCCTATGTGGGCACATAGGCCAAAATAATCTCTCCAATAGAGAATACGTACTCAACATAATGATAGTGAACCTCAATGTGCTTTGTGCAAGCATGGAACACATGGTTCCTCAAAAGTTCCAATGCACTCTAACTATCAGTGAAGATGGTGGTGGCAGAAGACTCACCAACACCCAAATCATCCAAAAGGCATTTGAACCACACACACTCAAGACTCATTGTGAAAGTTGCCCTATACTTAGCTTCACTACTAGAACTAGCCATAGTAGGCTCCTTCTTGCGCAATCAAGATATGTATGAGCTACCAAGCATGAATCAAAAACCATTGGTGGACACATGAGTGTCATAGCAACCAGCCTAGTCACAACCAAAAAAAGCATGTAAATATAGTGGTAATGATCCTCCCTCGAGTTAAAACAATCCAAGTTGTCGGGTACCACAAATAGAAAAAGATGCACTTAATTACCTATCAATGCTTGAAACCTGGGCAATGTGTAAACTTGTTCATCTGAGAGATAGCAAACTAAATATCAAGTCAAGTTATGCATAAGTGGAAGTGCAATGCTACAAACGGTAGTCATTCCACATGTGGGAGCAAAGGTCTCATCAAAATCAATGCCTCTCTCTTGAGCAAAACACTTGGGAACAAAGCTAGACTTATACCTACCAATTGTTCCATCATACTTATGTTTCAACTTGTATACCCATTTAGTGTCGATGGTCTTTTTGCAAAGAGACAAATTGCATAAAGACCAAGTACCATTCTTCATAATAGCATCATATTCTAATTGCATAATAGTCATCAATTTTTTTGAATTCCGTGCTTCATCTAAAGAAATGGGATCATTCTCATCACATAGACTAGAGATAGCCATTGTATAGGAATCTAATGAAGAGAAAGTACTATGAGAGCCTAAACAAGTACAATTGATGGAGGTGCATCTAATTTTCCATTGCTCAAAGTCTGCACCATCCATTTAGGCATAATTTTTTCCTCTTTTATGTCATCCATCTCATCAATAAGTGCATATGTAAATTTTCATAATCATTTTGAACCTATAAAGGCTGAGAAATTGCCTCATTTGGACTAGCACTTGAGTATTTGCCTATAAAAAGAGGCAACAAAGTTTCATATACATCTTTCGAGCTAACTAATGTATCCTTTGGTACATGAAAGTCAGGCCTAAATTGCAAATCACGGCTAACCAAAATGCACTTAGTCTATGGATGATATAGATGATAGCCTTTGCTTTCAGAATTGTACCCAAAAAAACATTTTAATCCTTTATGATCTAGTTTTTTGAATGTTTTTAGGAAGTAATGCATATGCCAAACAACCAAAGACATATAGATGGGCAAGAGATGTGTTGTGACCATGTCAAGACTCATATGGAGTGATAGATTGTAGTGCTTTGGTGGGACACATGTTAAGTACATATGTTGCACACACAATAGCCTCAAGCGAGAAGCTATGTCGTAAAGCCTAAATTTTGACCATACACCTAGCAATTTCCATGAGATACATGTTCTTTCTTCTAGAAACTCCATTTTTTTGAAGTTTATATGGCATTGTATGCTGATGTTTTATCCCACACTCAACCAAAAATGCATTAAAGTTAGAAGACATGTATTCCCCCCTCGATTAGAATGGAGGGTGCCCAATTCATGTGGTGATAGATTTTCAGCCATAACCAAGAATTTTTTTAAGTAGAAAAAACACTTTGGACTCTGCTTTCAATGGATACACCCACAATAAAAGTCACAAATTATAGGTAGTTCCCAAATGAAGGTATCTGCATAAGGCCACAAACATTATTATGAATAAGCTACAATTTATTAGCACCTCCAACTAAACCATCTTTTATCAAGAAGGAATGCTACATTTTGCCCAAAATACAGCTTCAAAAACATGTTTAGATGGTGCCTAAAGTTTGGGCAATGAAGTCACCATTTCTAGTTTTTGTAGGCATAGCAAACTAGCAAAATTCAGATGACCAAAGCAGACATGACAAAGTTTTGCATCTAAGATAATTTGGGAATCTTGAACTATGCATGTTGAATCATTCACAAATTTTGCATAGTCTATGAGTTTATACAAACCCATGACATAAAATGCCATAAGAAATAATAACATCACCAATTGAGAGATCATGATTTATACATCTCTCATCAACAAATTTGAAAACCAATACGATCTTAGCTAATATTAAAACTGATAATAAATTTTTCTTGATCCCTGGCACATAAAAATCATCCGACAATTTGAAAGAACTACCACCAAAATTAGTTAGAATGATCTTTCCAATTACCATTACAAAATAAGAGGTGTTGTTAGGACATGTGACAGTACTTGCTATACGGGCAAGCTCAAGTGAATTGAAGAAATTGTACTGAGGTAATGTGTTTGGCTTCACCACTATCAAAGTACCAAACATCTAAGTCTACTACATATATACAATGCTCATGAGAACGTGGGTCATAACTGCAAATAGTAGTAAATGCCTATTCTTCATTCTGAACAAGATTAACATACTCTATTTATGTGTAGAGGCCTCTAGAACAACCACTCTAGCCTCTTTCTTATTTGCCTCTTTTGTAGCCAGTTTAGATCAACTCTTTATGACATTATCATTTTCCTTACAGCACTTGCAAAACTATTTATGGTTTTTTGTTTTCTTGTCATCTTTGTCTTCCTACTTTGACCATATAGCATTAGTGAGTTCTTGGATTGATATTCTTGCAACAAAATAGAGACTGATTCCTCACATGTTAAGGAATTTGGATTGCCTTTCATCATCAATCAAAGAGTAGAAGCAAAAATCTTATATGAATGTGGAAGGCCATTAAGAACAATCTGCATAAGTGAACTGTTTGGCAAGATTTCATTAATAGAAATCAATAGCTCCAAATCTTTGATCTTTGCCAAAAAACTATCCATAGAATCTCCTTACCTCATGTGCTCACTCTCTAAGTGTTGCTATAGGTGAGGAACAAGAGCCTCATTTCTTGTTTGGTATAATGTTGTAAGAGTATCCCAAGCATCTTTTGTAAACTTGCAAGAGAAAATATGAGGGACAAACACACATTTTGATTATAGGGCTACCAATGCATATGTGTGTGCATCTCTGCCATCCTACCAAAGTCTCTCTATAGTAGGTTCAATATGAGTCGCAACATGGCCAAGAAATGGAAGATCATCATATTCAATGCCATCTACATCACTTCAATAACTATATTTGCAGGTGTAGTAGGGCATTTTTCAATACCCTGCACAATATTCCAAAACCCTTTTACTACCAATACATGACACATCATATATGACCACAATGGTTAATTAGTACCATATATATATATATATATATATATATATATATATATATATATATATATATATATATATATATATATATATATATATATATATATATACACACACACACACACACATATATATATATACATATATATGTGTCCAACTTATCATCAACAACCAAAATACAGAATACATCTATTTTAAATGTGGTTAATGACTAAATACCTTGACACAAAAAATTGATTGTATCTCAAAATGTTGAAAAAAAACCATATCAAGCTCTGTTAGACCTGCAACAAACTTCAAGGCACTCATATGGGAGAACCAAAACTTGTATATATATTTGGCACAAAAGGACAAAAATGATACTGCATTTAGAGGTCGAAATGAGCTTAGATCAAAATTTTGTTGCCACAAAGTTCAACAATTTTGAACTCCTAATCGCCTCAAGTATGCTCACTAATTTTCATGTGGTTTTGATGTTGTGACCACAAGGGTGACAATGACACCTTAGATGAAGTGGCTGCCTACTCTGATACCAATTATGGGAGTTCAAGGTTTGCCAAAGCACATGAACAACACAAGGAAGAAGAAGATGAAGCTTAGAGAACAACACAATACTCAATGTATTACCAAGTGAATGTACCTAGATAATTGATGCATTAGGGTTATAGGCATATATACAAGCCGAGGGAAAAAGCCTCCTAAAGAGGAAAACTTCAATCTTGTTTTTATTGTTTTTCTCCACATTTGGGACATGCTTGATGATATGAAAATTTCCCTCTATACAAAATACAACTATTTGCACATGCATGTATCTTGTTTTTTTAATATAAAGGAAGTTCGGCAATAGCCTACTCTCCCAGACTTGAATTAAATTAAGAAACAAAGGTACAAAAGAAGGGGACTAGCGCCCACGGGACCCCCCAAATCCCACAAAGCAGGGGAAACCTGTATGAGTTCTAGGTTGCATTACATAGAAGGTTGATCACCCTCTCATCGCCCTCATGCGGGGCCCACTTGGGTTTGAGCTTGTTGTTGATCAAAATGAGGACTTTATGGTGCCTGAAGGGGGGGGATTTCTTACAGTTAACAATCCTTTTGCCAAGGAGGAATAGTGATTTCTCAATCGACCATTCCTTGGGGGTATCGCCGAAGTTGAGAGCACACCGCTCCCGCCAGATTTTCCACAAGACTTCCCCTCTGATGGCGTTCCAGAGTGTCGCGGAGCAGCCGATCGCTTCTCCCAAAAGGACTTGTTTCCAGCTAAGCTGTTTCAGAAGTCTGAGTTTCTTTCCCACCGTCTGCCAAATTTTGAGGGAGCTGGGGCAGGAGAGGAAGATATGTGGGACATCTTCAATAGCCCGGTGACAACGTTTGCACCAAGGAGGGACCCCACAAATTTTGCAAGCCTTGTGGTTAGTCCAAATGCCACGATGCAGAATTTGCCAAAGGAGGACAGACTTCTTAATCTCGATCAGGGGGTGCCAAATACTCATGAATTTCATGTCCCATCGAAGTCGCGTCCAAGTCAGGCACCACTTCTTGTTGAGAGTGATCTGGTGGTCAATCGTTTCTTTGATGTTCGGGATTTTGAGTATGTTATTTCCGTTGTGCCATTTGAGACCAAGCGAGTTCGGAGCATCGTGTCCCATGAGAAGGCGAATCTTGTTCCGATCCCATGCGAGGCATCTGCTTTGCAAAGTGTTCCATTCTTCGTAGGAGATGATTTTGGAAGGATCAATGTCCTCGAAATTGATCCAGCCGTTGGAGTCATGTTTCCAGAGGTGTTTCCATTTTTTGAATCCTTTGTGCCAAAGTCTCTTGGCATTTCGGATGTTCCACGACTCCACACTCCGGATGCCATGTATCGGGAACCAGATAGAGTCGTTTTGTCTGATTCCGGCCGCCCACTTCCAGTCCTCACTAATTCTTGTGAAGCTTTTGACTTTGTTCCAGCCCTTCCAAAGGGAGCACACCAGATTGGAGCCTTTCGGGAAGACAGGGATCGGGGAGAATAGCAGGGTCATGATGTCGAGATTCTTCCAGCTTGGGAACCCCATGAGAGCCAGCTCATTCTTGTTTCTGAAGATCAGCTTGGCCCACGAGGCCTCCCTGTTGCACCAAGCCTTAATCATCCATTTGGCAGCCAGTTTGTTGGCCATACACCCTATGTCCAGGATACCAAGCCCCCCGCTATCTCTGTGGCTGGTGCAGATGGCCCACTTGATCTTAGGCACCCCCCTTCTGTTATGATCACCCGTCCACAGAAAGTTCCTGCAGATGCTATTCAGCTTGGACAGGCCTTGCTCATTCGGTCTCCAACAAGAAAGGAAATAGATGGTGGACGAGAGGAGGAACGTGTTGATGACCATAGCGCGTCCAGCGAGATTGATTTGCATGCCTCTCCAGTAGTTGAGCTTGTTTTCAAGTTTGGCCAGCACCCAGTTCCAACGCTGTTCCATAGGGACGTCAAACCCCAAGGGGATGCCAAGCAGCCGAAAGATTTGGCCCTGCGGAATGATTTGGCAACCATGATCAATGAGGAGGCCAGGCTGTTGTCCCACAATAGCCCTAAAGGCGGTCTTATTATGGTTGATTTTGGATCCAGAGGCCGCACAAAAGGTATCAAGGCACCTCCAGAGCGTCTCCAGACTTGTGTTATCATTGTGAGCGAACGCGTTCATATCATCGGCAAAAAGTCTCATGATGATTTGACCGTGGCCGTGAGGCAGTCGGAGGCCTTTGATATTGCCAGCCTCCACATGATGTGCCACCAGTCTGCTCAGCCCCTCAGTGGCGATGGCAAAGAGGAGAGGGGCTAGAGGGCACCCTTGTCTAATAGATCTTTTAAGGTGGATCGCCTTCGAAAGTTTGCCGTTTACGTTAATTTGTGTCGTTGCGTTTCCGAGAAGGGTCGCGATCATCCTGGTGAATTTCCGACTACATCCGAGGTCTTGGAGCGACTGTAGAATATAGTCCCATTCAAGCCTATCGTAGGCTTTGTCAAAGTCGATCTTGAGGAAAACCACGTCTTGGTTGGACTCCTTTGCATATTGCATACCTTCCCAGATGTCCATAATGGTTTCCAGGATGGACCTGCCTTTGATGAAACCTTTTTGGTCCTCACTAAGCCAAGATCTCAGGTGGCACGAAAGCCTGTTGGCAATGACTTTGGCGATGATCTTATATCCTGTTTGGAGCATCGTAATCGGGCGCCAGTTCTCGATTCTGTTCTTTTCCCCCTTCTTGTGAATCAACTTGATAATTCCATTATTTAGACAAGAAGGAAGAGCACCAAACTTTAGCGCTTCTTGCCAGACCATCCGAAGAGGGGTGGCAACCACCAGCTTGAAGGATTTAAAGAACTCGTTAGTGAGTCCGTCGGGTCCCGGGCTTTTACCGCGGGGGAGGGCATCAATAACCTCGATGATTTCTGATTCCGAGATAGGGGCATGGAGCAAGGAGTGAAGGTTGGGTGGAATTCTCCGGGGGGAAACCCTAGAAATGGCAGCCATGCAGTCCCTTCTATGGTGGGAGAGGGGGTTCGAGGTTCCAAGGAGTCTCGTGAAGTGCCCTTCGATGACGCCTAAATTATCTTCTTCCGAATTGCATACATTGCCATGTGGATCAAGCAGTAGGGGGATCGACTCTCTGTTGTGTTTCCTTTTAAGGATACGGCACATCTCCTTAGTGGGTTTGTCGGCTTTGCCGGCCCACCACTCCTTGAAGAAGAATTGCAAGTTTTTCCTTTGTATTTCTTCCTCGTATCTCAACACTGCTCTGACTTTTCGGAGACCTTTCTGGGCTTGGAGTTTTCCTTTGTTCACTTCCTCCTCGAGCCGCCAGAGTCTGTGGTAAAGAGCTTCCCTACGAGCCCGTCTCACAGTCTCGATCATTTTCTTAGTTCTAATCATGATCTTACGAGAC
>CM035442.1:94159873-94302373 GCA_020310875.1 Ceratopteris richardii | reverse complement strand
ATATATGTATGTATGCATGCCATAGGTGAAGAAAAATATTGGTAACATTTTCCCTGGAGTAGGTGTTATCTTGAAAATAAAAGGTAATTGTATGTGTGCCTCCCCCGAAGGAATCCCCCTAGAAGTGTCGCTCACTGTATCTGCCCCAAATAGGATGAGAATTCCTAAAAAAACTCTCAAATAGAATTACTTATTCCTCACAAAGCTTTAATTACATAAAACTGAGTGAAAGATAGAATGCAAAGATCAAAGCACAAATTCCTAAGCATAATAATATATGTTCCTTGCAAAAAGTAGCATACAAATGTTGTAGACAGGAGTTGCATTGATATTATCACCAAATTACACTGTTAAATTGAATACTCAATATATAGGAAATAGCTTAGATATAGCTTGAAATTAGAGATTAATTATATCTTCTATTTTCATCATTTGCTTCCTTCCGCATTTTTGTATGGGCTCCTTTGGTCACCTATCTTGACTCGTTAAATTGCCAATGCTTTTATCAGCTTCTCCCCCCAACAATTCATATCTCCAATTGATTCGTTTCCAAAGACCTTTTGATGGCTCATGTTTGCCTTTTTTATTATAGGACCAAAAATAAAGATACACGAATTGAATACAAATCAAAACATCACTTTTGCTTCAGACAAGGTACCCTTGTGACACTTGTGTTACACTTGGCATGACCTGATGGAATCAACTTAATAGTAGTTAAGTTGAGTGAAAGCCCACATGATTTTTATTCGTTTGATCTGTTGATACATCCACTTTGGTGGCATGTAACTGATGTCCACTTAGAAAACCTTTATATTTATCATTATACTGCTAATTCTTATTATATACCATAAGTAAAATATTTTGAGAAATCTTTTGTAAATATTAGCTCCCTATTTCGCTTGAAAGTAACTTTCTCCAATTTTGTGAGATGAGGATTTCCCACCACCTTCTACATTTTTATATTTTAATTGTTCCTATAGGACTTAACCTATAATTTCAAATTCTAATCTGACTTTGTTTTTGTTGAAGCTTCTTTTGCACAAACAAAACCTATTTTTTCAAATATGTTTTATAAAAGAAAAAAACCTATTTTTTCAAATATGTTTTATAAAAGAAATCATGCAGTTGGGTAAACAAATAATTAAATCTACTTTCCATGGTTGTCCAACATTTTGTACTATAATTTTAAAAGCTTCTTCTACAAATATCTTAATGTCCACAGTGTTGATATATTTAGGTAGTGATGTGTGTGAACACTCTAGGACCACTGGGGCACTTTTTTCCCTCTTTAGGAGGTTTCTTCCCCCCGGCTTGTATATACGCCTATTGCCCTAATGGGCTACTTATCTTTGTACATTCTCTAGTAATACATTCAGTATTGTGTGTTGTGCTCCAAGCTTCTTCTTCTTCCTTGTGTTGTTCACGTGCTTCCGCATACGTCTAACTCCAACAATTGGTATTAGAGCAGGTCGTTGCTTCATCTAGGGCATCGTCGACACTCCTCTGGTTGGAGTCTCAAAATCGCACGAATTTTGGTGATCATACTCAACGTGTTTTCTAGATCAAAATAGCTTTGCTATGTGGTGCCGAAATCGCAATTTGAGCTCGTTTCGGCCTCCGAACACACTATCACAGTGCTTGTGTAGCCTATTTCATCTTTTTGTACCAAAGGTATATACCAGTTTTTGTTTGCCAGTATAACCGTATCGAAGTCTGCTATAGGTCTAGCAGAATTCGTCTGGGCAGTTCTGTTCAACTTTTTGAGATACAATCAATTTTCTGCATCAAGGTATTTTAGTCACCGACCATGGCTGAAAGCAGTGATGTATTCTGTATGTTCGTTGTTGAGGATAAGTTGGATGGTACCAACTACCCGTTATGGGCTTATATGATGCGACATGTGTTGGTTGCAAAAGGACTATGGAACATTGTGCAGGGTGTCGAAAAACGTCTTATCACACCTGCAACTGTTACAAGTGTAGGTACTGAAGCTGATGCAGAAGGTGTCGAAGATGATGATATTATGCATATTCATGTTTGTGTTGTGGTTTCTGCTGCACCTACTGTAGAGCATATTCACTGGGATCGCAGAGATGTCCAGGCACATGCATTGATAGCTTTGTCTGTCAAACGTGCCATTATTCCTCACATTCTCTCTTGCGGAATAGCTAAGGATGCTTGGGATACACTTACTGCATTGTACCAAGCTAGGAATGAGGCTCGTGTTGCTTACCTCTGAAAATAGTTGGAGAGTGAGCACATGAATGAAGGTGATTCTATGGAAAGTTTCCTAACGAAGATCAAAGACTTGAAGGAACAGTTGATTTCTACTGATGAGGTTATACCAGATAGCTCACTTGTGCAGACCGTTATGAATGGTCTTCCTGATTCATATCAGAGTTTTGCTTCTACTCTTCGGTTGATGATGAAAGGCAATCCAAATGCCTTATCATTTGAGGCGTTATTCTTTGTTCTGTTGTAGGAAGATCAGTCAAGGTAGAACAGGTCCATTATGCGAGTTGCAGATCAAGATTTCCTCGCTAGTTAAAAGGGCAAAGGAAAATGGATCTCTTCAACTAGCAAGCAGAAATCTGCTAATTTTGCATATTCAAAGAAGGAAGATAAAGATGAGAAGAAATTAGAAAAGCAGAAATTGTTTTGTAAGTACTATAAAGGGAATGATCATATCATAAAGAACTGTCCAAAATTGGCTGCTAAAGAGGCAAAGAAGAAAGAGGCTGGAATGGTTGTTGCAAAGGCCTCTACACCAAAAATAGAGTCTGCTAATCTTGTGTAGGAAGAAGAATGGGCGTTTACTATTGTCTGCAGTTTTGACCCATCTTCTCATTAGCAGTGCATGTCTGCAATAGACTCAGATGTTTGGTATTTTGACAGTGGGGCAACCAAACATATTACCTTGCAGCACATTTTCTTCTCTTCACTCGAGCTTGCCCCTGCAGGGAATATTGTTACATGCACCAACAACTCCTCTTATCATGTTATGGGAGTTGGTAAGATCATTTTGACTACTGCTGATGGTAGTTCTTTCACTTTGTCAGATGCTTTATTTGTGCCAAGGATCAAGAAGAACTTGTTATCAGTTTTCGCATTAGCCAAGATTGGCTTGGTTGTGAAATTTGTTGATGACAGGTGTACAGTTCATGATCTGTCAAATGTCGATGTGATTATTGCTTTTGGCATTTTATGTCGTGGGCTGTATAAGCTCATAGACTATGAAAGATCTGTAAATTATTTGGCATGTGTAGTAAATGATTCTCAGGGTATGTCAGATGCAAAGCTTTGGCATGCATGCTTTGGTCATCTGAATTTTTCTAGTTTGCTACGCTTGCAGAAATCTGAAATGGTGTCCTCTTTGCCCAAACTTAAGGCACCTAGAAAACATGTTTGTGAAGGCTTTATTTTGGGCAAAATGCAGCGTTCGTCCTTTCCAAAAGATGGTTCAGTTCGGGCTACTCAAAAATTGTAGCTTGTACATAGTGATGTATGTGGTCCTATATAGACACTTTCTTTTGGGAATTATCTTTACTTCGTGACTTTCATCAATGATTTTTCCAGGCATGCATGGGTATATCCATTGAAGGCAAAGTCTGAAGTGTTCATGTGCTTCAAACAGTTTTTGGTTTTGGCTCAAAATCTGTCAGCATGTAAAATGGGCACCCTCCATTCTGATCGAGGGGGGGAATATATGTCTTCTGATTTTAATACATTTCTGGCTGAACGTGGGATAAAACACCAATGTACAGTGCCATATACACCTCAATAGAATGGAGTTGCTGAACGAAAGAAGAGGTCACTCATTGAGATGGCGAGGTGTATGGTCAAGAGTCAGGCTTTACCACATAGTTTCTGGCTTGAGGCTATCATGTGTGCAGCATATGTACTAAACAGGTGTCCCACTAAAGCGCTACAGTCTATCACTACATATGAGGCTTGGCATGACCGCAAGCCATCTGTTGCTCATCTACGTGTTTTTGGCTGTTTGGCATATGCATTAGTGCCTGAACAACATTGCAAAAAATTGGATGATAAAGCAATAAAATGTATTTTTGTTGGGTACAGTTCTGAAAGTAAAGGTTATCTTCTGTATCATCCACAGACTAAATGCATTCTGGTTAGCCGTGATGTTGTTTTTGTGGAAGATGCTATTCAGCCATTGCTTTCATGTACTAAGGAGACATTTGTTAGCTCCAAAGACATGTATGATACTTTGCTGCCTCTTTTTATAGGTGGGCAGTCTAGTGCTAGTCCTAATGAGGCAACTTCTCAGCCTTTGCAGGTTTCATGTGATGATGCAGATAATTCCATTTCCGATGCAGATGTACATGATGCACTTATTGATGAAAGAGTTGATATTGAGCAGGCAAGAACTATGCCAAAATGGCTGGTGCAAACCTTGCGTGATAACAAATTAGATGCACCTCTATCATATCATACTCGATCAGGCTCTCATAGTGCCTCTTTTGCATCAGATTGCTATGTTATGGCTGCATCTAGTCTCTGTGATGAGAATGAGCCTATTTTGTTTGATGAAGCACAAAATTCAGAAAATTGGATGGCTGCTATGCAATTTGAATATGATGCAAAAATGAAGAATGGTGCTTGGTCTTTATGTGACTTGCCTCCTGGCAAGAAGGTCATTGGCACTAAGTGGGTATACAAGCTAAAGCGTAAACCTGATGGTACAGTTGACAGGTATAAGGCTAGGCTTGTTGCAAAGGGTTATGCACAGGAAAGAGGCATTGATTTTGATGAGTCCTTTGCACCTACATGCCGTATGACTACTGTTTGGAGCATTTGTGCACTTGCATCCCATCATGGTTGGAATGTACATCAGTTGGACATTAAAACTGCATTTCTAGATGGTGACTTGCATGAAGAAGTGTATGTTTTTCAGCCCCATGGCTTTGTGCAGAAAGGGCATGAAAATCGGGTGTGCAGGTTAAAGAAGGCATTATATGGTTTAAAGCAAGCACCACGAGCTTGGTATGAGAAGATACATGCCTATCTGATTGCACACGGTTTTGAGAACAATCCAATTGAAAGCACCCTATATGTTAAGCGTGCTAATGATGTGGTTCTGATCATTGTTGTCTATGTTGACGACATGCTACTCACTGGTCCTATTGAGAAGAATATTGTTGTGTCTAAGGCTGATTTGCATGCCTCATTTGAGATGTCTAATTTGGGGCATTTGCATCACTATTTGGGCATTCAGTTTATGCAAGTTGATGGTGGAATGGTTTTGTGTCAAACGAAATATATTGACACATTATTGTAGCGTTTTGGCCTTGAAGACTATAAGCCTATTGCCACTCCTATGGAGACATGTTTACGATTGAGTCTTCATGATGCTGGAGATGCATTTGATGTTGTTCTCTATGAGCATGCTATGGGATGCTTGCTTTACTTATGCATTACTCGGCCAGATATTCAGTTTGTTGTCTCACAGATGAGCAGGTTTATACATTGCCCAGGAGTCAAGCATTGGAAGGCAGTTAAGCGCATCTTTCGCTATTTGAGTGGTACTCGGCTACTTGGGTTGTTTTATCCCAAGGGGGGATCACTACCGCTAGATTTGCATGCTTTTTCTGACTCTGATTGGGTTGGTTGCTATGACACTCGTGTGTCCACTAGTGGCTTTTGCTTAATGCTTGGTAGCTCATGTATATCTTGGTTGAGCAAGAAGCAGCCTACTATGGCCACTTCCAGTTGTGAGGCTCAATATAGGGTAGCTTTCACAACTATTGTTGAGTGTGTGTGACTCAGACGCCTTATGGTTGATTTGGGTGTTGGTCAGTCTTCTACCACCACCATCTTCACTGACAGTCAGAGCGCATTGGCAGTTGCAAGGAACCCTATGTTCCATGCTCGCACTAAGCACATTGACGTGCATCATCATTATGTCAGGGAGAGGTTCTCTGTTGGGGAGATCAGCTTGGCATATGGGCCCACGCAGGAGAACATTGCAGACCTTTTGACGAAGGCTCCACCTAGGGAGAAGTTTGAAGCTTTCCACAAAGCTTTGGGCTTACTTCCTTTTGTGGAGTGATTTCCACATTGCTCGGCACTTCCTTATACATGAGTGTCAGCTCCTCGTTCACCGCATCACTTCAAGGGGGGATTTGTTTATATATTTAGGTAGTGATGTGTGTGAACACTCTAGGACCACTAGGGCACTTTTTTCCCTCTTTAGGAGGTTTTTTTCCCTCGGCTTGTATATACGCCTATTGCCCTAATGGGCTACTTATCTTTGTACATTCTCTAGTAATACATTCAGTATTGTGTGTTGTGCTCCAAGCTTCTTCTTCTTCCTTGTGTTGTTCACGTGCTTCCGTAGATGTCTAACTCTAACACATAGTAGCCATATACCAACCTTCATATTTGCAATCTTTTGTGAAGTTTGTTAGATTATTTTCTAACTCATGAATGTCTTTTAGTATTTCCTATTGATATATTTAGGTGGTGATGTGTGTGAACACACTAGGACCACCAAAGCACTTTTTTCCCTCTTTAGGAGGTCCCCCCCCCTTGTATATTAATGGGTCACTTATCTTTGTACATTCTAGTGGTAATACATTTCAATATTGTGTGTTGTGATCCAAGCTTCTTCTTCTTCCTTGTGCTATTCATGTGCTTTTGCGAACCTCAAACTCCAACAATTGGTATCAGAGCATGTTGCTACTTCATGTAGGGTGTCGTCGACATCCTTGTGGTCATAGTCTCAAAATCGCATGAAAACTAAAAGTAGTGATGTATTACGTACATTGCTTGTCGAGGATAAGTTGGATGGTACCGATTACCTATTATGGGCTTATATGATGCATCATGTATTGGTTGTAAAAGGACTATGGAACATTGTGTAGGGTGTTAAAAAACATCCTATTACACTTGCAAACAAAGTTGCTAAAGGTGATGTAGACAACATTGAAGATGGTGATATTCTTCAGATTCCTCTTTGTGCTGCAGTTCCTACTGCACCTACTATAGAGCAACTTTGTTGGGATGGAAGAGATGCTCATGCACATGCATTGATAGCCTTGTCTATCAAATGTGCCATTATTCCCCACATTCACTCCTACAAAATAGCAAAGGATGCTTGGGATACATTAACCATTTTGTACTAGGCAAGGAATGAGGCTCGTGTTGCCTACCTTTGAAAACAGTTGGAGAGTGAGCAGTGAGCACATGAATGAAGGAGATTTCGTGGAAAATTTTTTGACAAAGATCAAAGATTTGAAGGAGAAGTTGATTTTTTCTGATGAAGTCTTGCCTGACAGTTCACTTGTGCAGATTGTTCTGAATGGTCTTCCAGATTCATATTAGAGTTTTGCTTTTATTCTTTGCTTGATGATGAAAGGCAATCCAAATGCTTTAACATTTGAGGAGTTAGTCTGTGTTCTATTGCAAGGAAGATCAATTTCGGCAGAACAAGTCCATTATGCACGTTGCAAATCAAGCTTTCTTGGCGAGTCAAAAGGGCAAAGGTAAATGGAGCGCTTCTACTAGTAAGCACAAATATGCTAATTCTACACAATCAAAAAAGGATGATAGAGATGAGAAGAAAACAAAAAAGCAAAAATTGTTTTTTAAATACTGTAAAGAAATGATCATGTCATAAAGAGCTATCCAAAACTAGCTACTAAAGAGGCGAGGAAGAAAGAGGCTATAATGATTATTGCAGAGGCAACCCGTCTTCTCATGAATAGTGTATGTTTGCAGTAGACTCAGATGCTTGGCACTTTGATAGTGTGGCAACCAAACATATTACATGGTAGCATAGTTTTTTCACTTCACTTGAGTCTGCCCCTACATGGAATACTAACACATGTGCTAAAAACTCCTCTTATACTGTCATGGGAGTTGGTAAGATCATTCTGACTATTGCTAATGGTAGTTCTTTTACATTATCGGATGCTTTATTTGTGCCAGGGATCAAGAAGAATCTATTATCAATTTCAACTTTAGCCAAGATTGTCTTGATTGTGAATTTTGTTGATGACAAATGTACAATTCATGATTTGTCAAATGGTGATGTCATTATTGCTTATGGCATTTTATGTTGTGGGTTGTATAAGCTCATAAACAATGAAAATTTTGTGAATGATTCAGCATATGTAGTACATGATTCTCAGGCTTTGTCAGATGCAAAGCTTTGGCATGCACACTTTTTGAATTTTGCTAGTTTGCTATGTCTGTAGAAATCTGAAATGGTGTCCTCTCTACCTAAACTTGAGGCACCTCGTAAACATGTCTGTAAAGGCTACATTTTGGGCAAAATGCAGCATTCCTTGTTCCCAAAAGATGGTTGAGTTTGAGCTACTCAGAAGTTGCAGCTTGTTCACAGTGATGTATGTGGTCCTATGCAGACACCTTCTTTTGGAAACTATCACGACTTCGTGACTTTCATTGATGATTTTTCCAGGCATGCATGGGTATATCCATTGAAATCAAAGTCGAAAGTGTTTATGTGCTTCAAACAGTTTCTAGTTTTGGCAAAAAATATGTCAATATGTAAAATGGGCACCCTCCATTCTAATCGAGAGGGGGAATATATGTCTTCTGATTTTAATGCATTTCTGGCTGAACGTGGGATAAAACATCAGTTTGCAATGTCGTATACACCTCAATAGAATGGAGTTGTTGAATGGAAGAACATGTCACTCATGGAGATGGCGAGGTGTATGGTCAAGAGTCAGGCTTTACCACATAGTTTTGGCTTGAGGCTATTATGTGTACACCATATGTACTTAACAGGTATCCCACTAAAGCATTGTAGTCCATCACTCCATATGAGGCTTGGCATGGTCGCAAGTCATCTGCTACTCAACCTGCATGTTTTTGGTTGTTTGACATATGCATTAGTGCTTGAACAACAACACAGGCAATTGGATGATAATGAAATGAAATGATAAAAGCAAAGGCTATCGTATGTATCATCCACATACTAAATGCATTTTGGTTAGCCATGATGTTGTTTTTCTAAAAGATGTTATTTAGACATTACTTTCATGTACTAAGGAGACATCAGTTAGCTCCAAAGACATGTGTGACACATTGTTGCCTCTTTTTATAGGTGGATACTCTAGTGCTAGTGCAAATGAGGCAACTTTTCAACCTTTACAGGTTTCATGTGATGATGCAAATCATCCATTTCTAATGCAGATTTACATGATGCCTTTGTTGATGAGAGAAATGATATAGAGGAGGTAAAAACTATGCATAAATGGTTGGTGCAAACTTTGTAAGATAGCAAATTAGATGCACCTCTGTCATATCGTACTTTTGCATCAAATTGCCATGCTATGGCTACCTCTGGCCTCTATGATGAGAATGAGCCTATTTTATTTGATGAAGCACAAAATTCTGAAAAATGGATGGCTGCTATGTAATGAGAATATGATGTTATTATGAAAAATGGTACCTGTTCTTTATGTGAATTTCCTCCTCGCAAGAAGGCCATTGGCACTAAGTGGGTATACACGCTGAAGTGTAAGCTTGATGGAGTAGTTGACAGGTATAAGACTAGGATTGTTACAAAGGGTTATGTTCAAGAAAGAAGCATTGATTTTGATGAGACCTTCGCTCCTACATGCCAAATGACTATTGTTCGTAGCATCTATGCACTCGCAGCTCATCATAGTTGGAATGTACATCAGTTGGACATTAAAACTACATTTTTGAATGCTGACTTGCATGAAGAAGTGTATGTTTTTTAGCCCCATGGCTTTGTGTAGAAAGGGCATGAAAACCAAGTGTGCACGTTGTAAAAGGCATTATATGGTTTGAAGCAAGCACCCTGTGATTGCTATGAAAAGATACATGCCTACCTAATTGCACATGGTTTTGAGAACATTCCAATTGAGAGCACCTTATATGTCAAGCGTGCAAATGATGTGCTTTTGATCATTGTTGTGTATGTTGATGTCATGCTTCTCACTGGTCCTCATGAGAAGCATATTTCTGATTTTAAGACTGATCTACATGCTTCATTCGAGATGTCAGATTTGGGGCATTTGCATCATTACTTGGGCATTCAGTTTATGAAAGTTGATGGCATAATAGCTTTGTGTCAAACAAAATATATTGACACATTATTGTAGCATTTTGGCCTTGAAGACTGCAAACCTATTGCCACTCCTATGGACACAAATTTACAATTGATTCTTCATGATGTTGGAGATGAAGTTGATGTTTTTCTCTATCAGTAGGTTGTTGGATGCCTGATTTAATTATGCATTACTTGGCTAGATATTCAATTTTTTGTCTCATAGAAGAGCAAGTTTATGCATTGCTTAGGTGTCAAGCATTGGTAGGCATTTAAGCGCATCTTTCACTACTTGAGTGGTACCCAGCTACTTGGATTGTTTTATCCCAAGGGGGGATCACTACCACTAGATTTACATGTTTTTTTTTACTTTGTCTGGGTTGCTTGCTATGACAATCGTGTGTCCACCAGTGGTTTTTGATTCATGCTTGGTAGCTCATGCACATCTTGGTTGAGCAGGAAGTAGCCTATTGTGGCCACTTCTAGTTGTGAGGTTGAGTATAGGGAAGCTTTCATAGTGACTATTGAGTAAGTGTGGCTCAGATGCCTTATGGCTGATTTGGGTGTTGGTTTGTCTTCTACCACCACCATCTTTACTGTCAGTCAAAGTGCATTGGCAATTGCGAGGAACCATGTGTTCCATGGTGTGTGAACACACTAGGGCATAACTTGAGTGCTATCTCCTTGTTCACCACATAACTCCCAAGGGGGATTTGTTGATATATTTAGGTAGTGATGTGTGTGAACACTTTTTTCCCTCTTTAGAGGTTTTTTCCCCAAACATGTGTATATGCCTATAGCCCTAACAAGTCACTTATCTTTATACATTCTAGTGGTAATGTATTGTGTGTTGTGCTCCAAGATTCTTCTTCTTCTTTATTGTGTTGTTCACGTGCTTCCAGAGACCTCAAACTCCAACATTTCCTTCAACAACAAGTTTTTTGAAATCAATGTTATATACCTTCCTTGATCTTTTGTGATTGTGTCACAAACATGGAATCCCATTACAGTTTCCATTGTTTGATCTCATTTACAAAATGTGTTCCATTAAAATAAAAGGTCTTCATATTGTGTTAATTTTTCTTCTTGTTCCTTATCATTCATTAACAACTTTTGTATCTAGAATTGTAGTTTATTGACTACTTCATCATTTTCTATGTTTTTACATGACGGATTCTCTAGAACCTATTTGGTTTCCCTTAGTTTTTTTATTATATTTCTTCATATTGTGCTACAAATGATTTTAATGAATACAAAGAATGAATATAATTTTGTATATTATTGCTAGGTGAATCCTTTTGATCTCGTTCATCCTCTTATTTTCATGTGTGATCTAATCAATTTGACACGGTTCTCATTTTTGTTGGCCATCTGCCTATCTCTTATGGTATGTTGCAAAAAATATTTGCCTTGAATTAGACTACATAATGAAGAACTAGCATACCTTTTTCTAGGATAATCATATAGAGATAACAATTAGAGTGCAATTTTGGTTGACTTCTCCTTTCTCTTAGCTTTTTGATGAATCTTATACATTCTTTGATATATCAAGGTGGCATAACTAATTTCTTTCCCTTGTTCTTCTGCTATTAATATTGCATATTCTCATGTGATACATAGTCTAATTTGAATAGTAAAAAAACCAATGAGCTTGTAGCATTCTGCTTAGGTCATAACCCTTAGATATAATAAAGTATTTTCACATACTTACTTCCAAATTAAATTCTTTTTCCACGACTTTCTTAGATACCTTTCCAAAATAACTTTCCCCAATTCTAGAAATTTAACATGCCTCATCAATGAATGCTTATGTAAGATAATAGGGTCCATACAAGCAATTACCTTCTATCCATGCCTTTTGCAAAATTTTTTCTTGCAAGAAGGATTTCCATGGTAAATTTGCCTCCACCACATTGTCATTCCCTTTTGTTGTATATCTGTTTCCATTAGATAACTAAATTCTACAGGAGAAATACTTTTGACATATCAAAGAACTTACAAAGAATTGATAGACATAATGCACCAAAACTCTCATCCAAACAAGGGAAATTGTGAATTCGTTTTTCTCCTTGGGTTCTATTTAAACGTAACAAGTGTCCGTCATTAGTGCATATTGACTTTGAGCTTTTCCAAAAGATATGGATCTCGATAAACTTGTTGAGAAAACTCGTCATTCCTTCTAGGTGTTGTACCTTCGAGATCATCATTTTGAAGGATTATCATTCAAGCATACAAACTTTGATGATTAGCTTTTCCTTGCAACATGCTTAAGGTCTTACATCTATCTTGAACAAATAAATTGCTTCATGCACACTTTCTCCTAAAGATTGTTCAATTCTTCCACTTGCTTTGCAACTACAAATTTATCCTAAGCAATCTAAATTATTATTCAATTAACATATGGGTCTACAAACTTATAGGGTTTGAGACGATACCCATTTACAAGTTTTGGAGAAAATCTCCCTTGATAATCCTATAGTAAGTATGAAGCTAGTCCTTATTATTTTGTAATCTAAAATGGCCTTATATATCATAATTTCAATTTACTACCTCGTTTACCTAATTTGCTAGTATAAAGTAATACCCAATCACTTGGTTGAAAAAAATTATGTCTAATATTCTGATCCACCCAAGCTTTGCCTTCTCCTTTGAATAGTTTCTATCATATAAGAAGCATGCAGGACTGTCTGAAGTGCTTACAAGCCAAAATTCCTTTCAATTTGTGTCTTTCCCTCAAATAATTTATATTGAACCACTACCCTCAGACTAGGCACAATAAGCTCCATAGGCATTATATTTTCCAAGCCATATACTAATTTGTATAGTTTCATTCTTGTAGTTGCTTTATATGCTATTCGAAATACCCACATAATAGAATGTAGCTTAACATCCGTAATATTTTTCCTTTCCATTTCTAATTACCATCGTATCAACTCCCCATATTTGTTCTAGGTTCATATCTTGATTTCTTGATTTTTAAGAATTCCCAATGGCTACAATCGACATTGGTTAGCCATCTTTACTTGAAACGATGCTAGAGCCTAGTGTTCTAAATGAAGCTCTTGACATAATCACTTAGGTTATATATTTACACATGAACCATAGTCAATGAGTACCCCTTGAAGACAATGAGTACCCCTTGAAGACATTCCTTATGAAAGGAAAAATTAGTGATAGGAACTTGGTAATCTACATCAAATGGGGTTTTATCTATAGCAGCTACCTCCACTTGTTTTGTAGTTTGATCTTGTTGTTGTTTTTCTATGTATGATTCATTTATTAACTAATGTATTATCTTGTTTTTAAAATTAGGCACCAATGCAAGAACCTGTCCCTCTGTTTAACTGTAATTGAAGCTTCAATGCGTGCTTCAAATAATGCATCGGACCACCCTCCCTATACTAGAGCTGATTTTGTTGATATATTTTCCCTTGTTGTTAGTTGTTGTATAATTCATGGGTTCAGAAGGTTAAACATATGGATTCTAAAGGTTAGAATATGATGTATGTTTTCTTTGGTCTAGCCCTTGAGTTGCCCTTGGAACATGCCTTGAACCTTTGGGTGAAGCCCTTGGTTTTAACCCTTGAGGTATTTATTCATATGAGCTCCCAATTGAATGGTTAGAACCTTAGGCTTGATTTATCATAAGGTGTGGGAACCTTAGTCTTGGGAGAAGCTTCTCTAGGAGCCACCTTGTATGTACGTGAGAGAAGAATCCTCATTTGATTTAGAAGGCATGTGATCGACCTTGGGAAATTAGAAGGCATGTGATCATCCTTGGGAAAGTGTCCACATGAGGGACACTTGGCCAAATCTCAAGGACATGCACCCCCTTGGGCTAGAGGTATATATATATATATATATATATATATATATATATATATATATATATATATATATATGGGTGGAGTTGGGTGGGTGGATACGTGCTCTCTCTTACCATGGTGTTCTTGCTAGTTAATCCTTAGTAGTTTTGTTGTTATACAACATTGGTATCTAGAGCCATCTATCTGCATACTACCATTGAGATTCGTACGAGCTGTTTGCACACGCAAAATGTAGGTGTTGAGAGACTCCGAACTTCAAAGAAGAAGATTTCATAGTATGCAAAATTTAGTCCACATGACCCTGCCCCACGTTGATGTGCACGCAAACATATCAACTTCGAGCTGGATTCCATCTATCCAAGCAAGACAACAGCTCAACCACGCTTCTCTCTAGGGAGAGTAAGAGTGAAAGAGCACCCGTAGGCTGCTCTCGGACATAGATATTAAAAGAGTCTTCATTCTCTTGTATATGAAGATCTTCAAAGAGAAAATATATGTGCATATGGGATTAAAAATCACATGCCTCTACTCAGACAGCCATCATCAAATGAAGACTCACAAATGTATAGCAAAGAGCCTATTCGATCTTCCTATCGACTGCATAGTATTCAACTTGAAGAAAAGACAGGAGTTCTTCACTTTAAACTTGAATGGACCGTCTTGACTCTTCATCCGAGGAATTGGGAAAGTAATTTTTATTGCTTGTTGTTATGCATACTTTATTATTATTATTATTTTTAAAGGAAGTTTGATCATTATGATCCACTTTTCTGAATTAGTTCGAAATTAAGAGAGCATAAAATGCATGAGATGCATGAGTTATAGTCCATGGAGTATTTGTATTATCATGAACTTGGGGAAGTATTTGTTTAGAATATTGCCATATACATAAGCCTTATTTTAGCTATTAAATGAATTATGAAATCTTTTCTTATGGCATATGGTAAACAAGTTCGTATATATCTGTTGGTTCATAATAGAACATGTAAGTATCCATCAAAAGATCCCTAGAGTTTTGGAGCACCTAGGAAAACTAGTAAGTATAAAATGCCCCAAGCTTCCAATGTCAAAAGTGATGGAAGGATAAGCCTCGTCATGCAATGGATCAAAGGATGGACGTAGCTATAATAGAGGTAAGTACTATTGGCAATCTAATCATTTTCATTTGCTTCCATGGCCATGTTAAAGTAATGCATACAAATATGCATTTCAAATGAAGAAGATTGTTCACATGCACATAGAGAAGTGCATAAATTTATTCATCTAAGTGCATTTAAGGCATAGATGAATAGTAAAAGGTTTTCAATTTAAGTGGACTCACTATCTCAATAGGGATAAAGAGTGAACATAAAAATTCTAGCTGCATAGCATGGCATGAGCATGAATGGAAATCACAAACATATGTGGAACGTAGAGTTATGTGTATAATGGGATTCCAAGGATGAATTCCATGCATGCTTTAAGGAGGGGTTCAATACTTGGACCTTATGCATGCTAAGCATCTTCAAGCAAAGATGTATCGGTTCTTGGCATATACGGTATATTGAAGCACATATGCATGGGTTGATGGGACATGAGAGTAATTAAGTTCATAAAGTTTAAAGTTTAAGATAGGAAAATGGCTTCTTCATAGAAAGCCAAAAGCATAAAATTTTAATGGTATGTTGAGACTTAGAGACTCAATAACCATTAATTTCTATGATTTTTATATGTTGGCTTAATCCAAAAGCCAACAAAATTTATTATAGATAGAAAAACCTTAAGCTTCAAGTGCTACTTATGGAACCTGAAGTTCCATAATACCCATGGCATGCCTGATTAGCAAGGCCACGAACTTAGGTCACAAACAAAGCAACGTTAACCATCAGATAGTGGTAATAACAAATTGGATTGAAAGGCATCCAAAAGAGAAATGAGAAGCCTATATGAGACCCTACACACATGGGGCAATTTTTCATTGTGAACGATGTTAAGAAGTTTATAGGAACTTCAACATCTGATCATTGAGGACAATGATCACACTAAAAGGGGGAAGAGAATGTCGTAAAATGACATATTAGGAAAAAAATGGTTGAACTATTTTACCCTTTTAAGCATTCATTTCTTCCCCAATAAGCTTCTTCCTTCATTGACAAGAGGTAGGATCCATTTGGAGCTTTGAGAAAATTGCTTCAAGAGTGAAGAGTTGTAACTCATTAAGCATATCTAGAGAAGAGGAAGATTAAAGGGTTGAAAGAAACTGTTAAGACCTCTACTCCAAAATGTGCTCTATGAGTAAGAAACAATTTATCAAAGATGGTTAAAAAGGTAACCATTTAGCAAAGCTTATGATTGACTATATCCTTTGATACAAATGCCTACTTATGTCAATAGATAATATCTAGTATGAGAATACTAGCTCTATTATCAAATGAAATAAACAGAGATAACTTTGATTGCATCTGGTCAAGAGAATAGTTCAATAAAAGCTCAATTTTCAAAGTCTTTTCAAGAATAAATCAAGACTCTGTAAGAATGTAACTTACAAAGATTTTGATTATATTTGGTAAGAGTAAAATGAAAGGAGTTTAATCCCTGAGTAAGAGCTAAAGTTGTTTGCACTAAGGTGAGATTATAAACTAGATGGTATGAGACATCTAGGTTTACAATATCACTTAGATGGGTCCAGTGGTATGGGACACTGAACTTAAGGATAATGGAAGCTTAAGCTCAAGGATATTTCATAACTTGTTCACTCAAGAATTGAGCATAAATGAATCTCCAATTCAATGGGAAATTAAATGAACACCAATTTCCTACAGTTTTTGAGGACGAAAACTCTTTAAAGGGGGGAAGAAAGGTATCATTAATATGATACTTCTAAGAAAATGATGCATTCCTTAACTCTTTCACAAAAAAGTTAAGGAATACATTTGTTATCAGGTACCTAAGTATGTTTGAGTTAAGTCTCAAACAAAGTAGGAGCCAGATATGCAAGAAGAGAATTCATTGAAGAATTCCAATTTGGCAAGTAAACTAAGGTAAGCTAGCAAAAGACTTGAGCATATCCAGGGTAGGATAAATAGGTAAAGATGGATCCAAAGTTTGGATAATTAAGCATGACAACTTGCTTAAGACAAAGGGATGACATATAATTGTTGATCCCTAAAAAGGAGAATAGTTAAAGGTTTTGAGAACATCAAAAGGATGTTGAGGACTTAAGAAAAGATATAAACTCATGGATGTATGAATTAAAGATCCCAAGAAAATCCCATTGGTAAATATCATTGAAAAAGGGATCTAAAGGAGAAAAGACTTGATCTTATCTCATATTAAATTAGCTAGAGGAATTTTGAGAAAGCCAAGTGACCTAACTTGGTCAAATATATCAAACCCTTTATGGTTGGATAATCCAAGTGGCCTACATTGGTAAAAAAGATACAACTCTTTTATAGTTTGATACCAAGAAAAGTTCAAAGGTCAACCTAAAGAGACCTTTGAATTAATTGGCATTAGATTTAGAAACCTTAGTCTTTGCTCTCATGAAAATGATGCCAAAGAGTTCCAAGATGGAATTCATGAGCATGGTAAATGATCAGAGAGCATTGAAAAGATAAGGGCAAAGAAGGTTAAGGATGTAGTTCTATGGATTGGAGGAAGAACTCCTTGGTATGGGACACTGAGAACTAATTCCCATTGAGAGTTTTCTCTGATGGTCAGAGAGAAAATAGACTCAAGATCCAATAGGAAACATTGGGATAAGCCTTAAAGATGAGACCATTTAGATTAAGGTCTTAGGTTCATTATGAGGTGTAGAAATATACCTCCTTGAACCAATTTAATACATCTAGTTGTATGAACAAAATAGTAAATAAGATGAACATGATATTTACCTTAGAAAAGGCTATCCTTTATCCTCTTAAGCAGATGCATTTTTCTTAATAAAATGCATAGCCAAATTTTATATGGTACAATAAATTTGAGGGTAAAGAATTTTGGGACTTAACCAAGTTAAACTCCAAAAGTAAAGTCAATCCAATTCAAGTATAATAACCTTGAATGAAAGAACGATCTGTAAAAGATCTTCTTTTGAATCTTTGGTGAGAACAAGTGATTCAAGAATGTTCATAGTAACATCTGAGATATGATGCCTAGAAATAGGTATCTTTCTTGCAAGACCTTGGAACTAAAGCTGCAAAATTTGAATCATCTAAATTCCATCCAATAAAAAATCTACAGGGTATCTTGATGGCTTGATAAATCATTATTCCTAAATTATTTTGAGGATGTGAAGGAATTGGTTTGGTTAGCTTTATTTCTCTTTGCAAAGATTTGTGGACCTTTGGGGATAGTATACATAACTATCTCAGGTACGAACCAAAGTCAATTCAAGATAGTTAGGGTGATTGTCTTTGGAAGACCCTACAAAGCTAATTCGAACAAAAAACTGGGCAGAGACATAGAAGAAAAGTCTACCAACTAATTCTAATTCCTAAAAGAAATGATTTTAGTCATTGGATCAATAAAGTCTTGAAGATCATAGATTTTCCAAAAGGATTAAACTCTACTTCATGAATTAATCTAAGGAAAATTAAAGATGATCAAGATAATGATCCAATTGTAGACATGAACTTTCAAATTTGGGTATATTTTCATTTAGAAAACTTGAATCTTATGTTTCAAGAAAACCTACATGATTGAAATAAGTCCACCTAAGTTGCCAAGGAATGAGAAGATAGTATTTCTCCTCATTTTATTTAGCATGTTTTGGCAAGGACTCACTAAGACCCACTTTGCTAAGTTCATACCTTTAGCTAAGTCCTATCATACCTTTAGCTAAGTCCTATATTTGTATTTGAAAAGGTCTATAAAAGAATAAGTTAAGTTCAGAACATCTGAAGATTCCTCTCCTTTGTGTTGAAAGTGGAAGATGAATCTAGGTTCTAGCCCTTTCAAGATAGAGATAGGATCTCTATCATAGACTCCTAAAATTATAAATTTCTAGGGAAGTACAAAGTGTACTAAAATGTATTATTTTATGGATCTCAAGGTTTGTGAAAGTGCCAAAAGAAAAAGACCACCAAAGAAGTCCACCATTTCACTAGTCCATAGGTACAAGGCATGCATGTACATTCAGGTGGACTAAGGGAAAGTGATTTGGGCAGGGATCTTGATTCATTTTCTTTCAGATTAAGGTACGGATTAACCCTTATCTAATTACTAGAAATGAATCTAAAGAGAGAGATGACCATGCTCAGAGTATAGATCATGGTGCACAGGGGAATACTTCACATATTATACCTACATGCATTTTCGAGGATGAAAATGTTAAAGGGGGAAGAATAATGTATAATTCATGGGTTCAGAAGGTTAAACATATGGATTCTAAAGGTTAGAATATGATTTATGTTTGCTTTAGTCTAGCCCTTGAATTACCCTTGGAACATGCCTTGAACCTTTGGGTGAAACCCTTGGTTTTAATGGTTGAGGTATTTATTCATATGAGCTCCCAATTGAATGGTTAGAACCTTAGGCTTGATTTATCCTAAGGTGTCGGAACCTTAGTCTTGGGAGAAGCTTCTCTAGGAGCCACCTTGTGTGTACGTGAGAGAAGAATCCTCATTTGATTTAGAAGGCATGTGATAGACCTTGGGAAATTAGAAGGCATGTGATCACCCTCGGGAAAGTAGGGACACTGGCTGGACACTTGGCTGGACACTTGGCCAAAACTCAAGGACATGCACCCCCTTGGGCTAGAGGTGTATAAATGGGTGGAGTTGGATGGGTGGATATGTACTCTCTCTTACCATGGTGGTCTTGCTAGTTAATCCTTAGTAGTTTTGTTGTTATACAACATTAGTATTGCATTTGATCACCCCTTTGTGGATTTCCAAATAGTGGTTGCCCACCTTCAATCAAAAGTGTTTGTAATACCTCTCTTCGAAACTATTTGTGATCTAAATTCCTTTGCTGCATCTAATTCTTTTTTCCTTGGACTTGACCCTGGTTACCTCTAACACAACCAATTCATTCTTCTTTGATATGCACATACTACAATCACAAGTCATAACGATGCAAATAGTGTGCATCCACTCTTGTATTAGATTCCTCAAACTCATCCAATTGCTCAAACATAATTGTATTAGCTTGTGCTAGTCATTTGCCCTTCACTTTCACTATGAAACTTGTTGCAGTTGTCCATGGAAGTGGGTTGACGATTGTTATTCCTTGCTCCATCCTATGAGCACACCATAATTCGGATACAGGCTATTGGCACTCAAGATCAGGCATGAGGTGTATGAACGCATCAAAGAAGCGGACACATAAGAAGAGGGAGCATGTAGGAAGCTCCAAGAAGTATATGTCAAATTTTCAAAAGAAACACCTATAAAACAATGATTTTGATCACTAAAAACCATTGTAAATATATTTGATGTTTTTGCAACTCCATTTTTTGGAAGCCAAAGAGTCCTCGGGTTTGAGGACCTAGGTAGAAATCATCTTTCAGATTTCATAATTTTTAGAGCTCGTTTGAGCCCTCAAATAGCATCAGGAACTTAATTTTTAACTAGGCCAACCATTAGTCTCAAACTGGCCAAAACTAGCAAAAAACTAGAGAGTTCATTTTTGGGGGTTAGCAAGTTAGAGAAAGAGCTTTTTGAAGATTATCTTATTGAGAATTAAAGCTTCCATTGTTCCTATCTTTGTTATCTTGCCTTGTGTGCGTGTGTGTGTGCATGCATGCATGTATGTGTTTGTCGCTCACATTTTCTTGCCACAATTGATCATGATATTCATATCCTCCTCACGTCTCTACACATTGACAAGTAAAGGAGGTGGTGCTCACACTTGGGCTACACCAAGACGTTGTTGCTGGCGAGCATTGTGACAGTAAGATCATAGATTTGCAACATTGGAAGGTAAAAAAATAGTCATTTTTTATTAATTTTCTGATTTTTTTTCTCCACCTTCATCATCATCATCATCATCATCATCTTCTCCTATCTTCATCTTCACAAGAATTTTTCATTTTTGACTATATATTCCCTATTTTCACCGCATTTCCCATTCATGGTTGTGTGTGTGAGAGAGGGAGTGTGTGTGTGTGTTTGTGTGTGCAAGTCTCTGTGTTTTTCACGATCATCTACATGTATGGAGCTTGCCACCACCATCAGCACTCAATTTTGAAGTTCCCACCAAAACTCTCAGAAAATTGTGACTTTGTGGAAAATTCAAATTTTTTGAGAGCATCGTGATCGCCTTAATATTGGAAGTTCCCTCCTAAAATCATTTAGAAAATTGCGATTCTTTGGTCGTCACAACATCACGATTGTCTCACAGCATCGTGATTGTCTGACTCTCACACAATCGTGATTCTCTGGTTGTCACAACATCACGATTGTCTCATAACATTGCGATCCTCTGGTTGTCACAACATCCGATTCTCTCGTTGGCACAACATCGCGATTGTCTCACAACATTGCAATTCTCTTACACAATCGTGACATTTTCACACAATCGTGGCTGCCTTAAACAAGTACATAAATATCTTGAGAGATTCTGTTCTTTGTTTGACCCCTATGAGCCTGAATTGACATAACTTTCTCATCCAAAATCTATTTTTTGAGCTCTAGAGTCCGTTTTTTGACATAATCTTCAAGTGGTATTAGGAAGCCAAGGGACCTGTAGAGGATTTTTTAGCAATACAAGGGGGAAAATGGGTATTTAAAAAATGTTTTTCAAATAAGTTAAAGCCAAAGCTTGATCTACACTTGGGATTTTTATAGGTCCATTAAGAGTCATTCAAGTTCGTCTAGAGCAAGGTAAAGTGCATAACAAAGCAAGGTTTGGGGAGCATGCTTATTGGACATCAGAGCGCTTTTTGGACCACCAGATTTGAGGTTGGAAGAACTCTCAACCCCCTCAATCAATTTTTAGTATAGGCTAAGTGTGATTAGTGGCACTGATTAATTAGGGTGATGTTAAGCACGAATCAAGTCCAAGAAATCCTAATTTCTCAAGTTCAATCATATCTAGAATATTGTTGTAAAAAACCCTAAGAGAAAAGAACATAAATTGATCGATCACGCATCAAGTTGCGATATAACTCAAGTATTCGTAATGATGTGATATTGGACAAGATCTTACACCCAAAAGGGAATTTAAAAAGAACAAGTGATTGTGCAAAAGGAACACAACAAATTGGTTGTACTCAGGAAAAAGTGGGTTAATAGACGAGGCCTATGATTCTTAGATCAGGTAGACACTTAGGTCGAGATAGACAAAGCATCAGATCCTATGAAGCTAGTGTCAATCACACAACTAGGTCCTCGGCTCAACAGCTCAGTGACTACCCCTACATGCTAAGTTCAGAGACTAGTGATTTAAAGGTTTCATATAGCATGGAGAGACATGTAGGCGGTTTAGGTATAGCTTACCTAGAGACACTAGAGGGTCCCTATAAAACTCAACTGGAATATATTAGGACCAACCGATTAGGTTCTCGCATCTATGAGGATTTTCTAAGGAGATCAGTAATCCAACTCAAAAACCCGGATCAACCCTTTAAACTCGTCACCATGTGGTTAAGTTCGAAGAGGGTCTTATATTGACAAGCAAGGAACCATGTACATAGTCGCCAGCTTACGCGATAGGACAAATGAGTTTGAATTGATCATACCAGAGTCTGATATGGTAGAACCTAATCCCATTGTACTAAAAATACATTAGATCCTCTTTTCTTGGAAAGATCTTAACAATGCAACGAAGTTTGAAGCACTAACCCTAGGTTTGCCTCCATCTCAAGAGTCCTTCCAAATTGCCCTTGTGAGGGTTATGATTTATCCCTTACTCACCGAAAGGAATTTTGTAATAACTAATAAAAAGGATGAGGTTATGGAGTCTTGCTGTTTCACGAGCTCCTTGAACTTTGAAGTGGAGGTTGGAAAATAGGCTCAGTGTTTAGATTTGTTTGCATGTTAAGTTCTCGTTGAGCGGATGATGGTGATGGATCGCCTCAAGCGGAGCTTTAGGAATCAGCAGCTTGATCTATTGTCCTTATGTGGAGGAAGTCTGAGTCCTGACTACTTTACGAGTTACAACTGGCTCCAAGCTGCGACTTCCGACTCCTGAGTCCTGGTCCGGACTCGGCGGCTTCGGCGCATCTATCATGGATGAGGTCAGATTTTATGCCTCTGCCTCTGTCACTGTGTGTTCCTCTGCACGTCCTCCCCAATCATTTAAACTCCAGCTTCTTGGTAATAAACATATTCACGCGTGTTTGAAGTTTGAACTTCGCATGTGCAGAGTTCGTATCTCATTCCACTTGAGCGTGTGGTCCCGAACTCCAGGGGGCGGGCCGTGGGCATCGGGGGATGTCTTCAGGCCGGACCGGCGTGTAGCAGTTTTGAGCTATGGTACATCTCCACATTCTCTCTCTTTGTTCTGTGCGCTTCTCGAGCCATCGCATTCACCGAACACGTCGACTTTTCCAATTTCCACATTATATAATAAGATTCAGAACTTCAAAAGGCAGCTTCGTAGAAAATTCCAGCTTTCGCTTCATCTTCTCTGTCCTCAACTTACTCGATACAGAAAACAGTGAGAGAAATACAAATTGAAACAGCTTACGCAAACCGTCGTTCAACTTGTTAAGGTATCTGCGACGTAGGTTTCTAGCTTTGCAGCAAAACAGGTTTTTGTGTGGCCCGTCCTTAGATTGAGCATGGGTAATTGCCATGGGAAGGAAGATACAGATGAAGGCGCCCACGATTTGGCTGGCGATCAAGATGCGAAGCCAGCACTGGAGAAGAGTCCTGTGGGAAAGCCTAAATTAGGTGAGATCCAGTCGTCCTTATCCACCGTCCGTTCGTCTTCTGCCTCTTGGTAAACGGGTCTGATTAGATGTCTGCCAGTTGTTCTGCATGCATCTCTGCATCCTGAAGTATTCTAGCATGAGGAACAGTTATCTTGTGGAGCCTTTGGGCGAGTGGCGTACGCATGTTAACCATTCGGGATTGGCTTTGTACGAGTACGCACAGTCCTTAAAGACACATAAATCGTTTTTTCCTTGCCTGATAAATGTGGCTTGTGTGTTCGTGTGCTTCATGAAATGTGCCATTCTTTTGGAAATCACCATAAGCTAGTTTAACTGTGGTCATCTGATTCTTGCCTCCTTCTCACATACCGTTGGACATTCATTGCTTTGTATCAATCAGTTGCTCCAGGAGTTCCGTACATTCAATCAGAGAGACTAAAAGAGGCTCAAAAAGTTGTGCCGGCACCTGAATCGGTGGAGTGTGTCCATTCTGGTCAGATCCCAACGCCACCAATTGTTGAAGCTCGTGTCTTCACTCTGCAGGAACTCTCAACAGCTTGTGATGACTTCAGTGAAGAATGCCTTATTGGTGAGGGTGGCTTTGGGCGTGTGTACAAGGGTCAGATTGCTAACGGGCAGGTGTGAAATACTTTATCGTTTTCCTCTTTTTTTTTTTGCGTTTTTTCTATCGACTGTTGCTATAATGTTTTTTTTTTTGGTTATGTTCTTTAGAGTGTTGCAATCAAGCAGCTTAACAAGGACGGACTACAAGGAAATAGAGAATTCATAGTAGAGGTCTTAATGCTTAGCCTTTTGCATCATGATAATCTTGTGAATCTTTTGGGTTACTGTTCTGAGGGAGATCAAAGACTACTTGTGTACGAGTATATGCCTTTGGGATCTTTGGAGGACCACCTTCATGGTGAGTTAATGAATGGGAAGATTTGGAACTGATAGTTTTTCATTCCAGCTGTTAACAGTACGGTTATTTGTTCTTGTTTCTGTTTCTTATCTAGTTGCATTTTGAATGAATGATCGAAGAGAGGCATCTTTATAATTGAAATAGAAATCTTAAGTCTAGTCAATTTCTTTTCTAAGCAATAGTATGCTGCAGATCTTCCTTATGGAAGGGAACCCTTGGATTGGCCTACACGTTTGAAAATTGCTGCTGGAGCAGCTAGAGGCCTAGAGTATCTACATGTTACAGCAAACCCTCCTGTAATTTATCGTGATTTGAAGGCTTCAAATATTCTTCTTGGCAATGATTTTCATCCAAAGTTGTCAGATTTTGGGTTGGCCAAACTTGGACCAGTAGGAGACAAGTCACATGTATCTACAAGAGTCATGGGAACCTATGGATATTGTGCCCCTGAGTATGCAATGACAGGGCAGCTGACCATTAAGTCCGATGTGTACAGTTTTGGGGTGGTTTTGCTTGAGCTGATAACTGGACGAAAGGCCATTGATCAATCGAGACCATCTAAAGAGCACAACCTTGTGGCATGGGTGAGTTATCCTGACTACAAACAAAAGTTTTGAATAAAGAATTTGAATATTATGCAACTTACATAGGTACCTCATCAGATATTTCAATGGAGTTTCAAGTAAGGATGGTTAAAAGAAGGGAGAAAGAACACATTTATATTAGTTTGAAAGAACCATTTATAATATTTTATTCAACGTGGATGTCTTTGTTTATTGCAAAAGTCGAGCTTCAAACATGGTGTTGAAATCTTTTTTTGAATAATTCTATATTCATTCATTTGTTTTTAAGCGTATATGCATTTGCTAGAATTTGTTCGAGCCAATCATGGGTTGCATGCATGGGTTATATTGGCTACATAAATGTTCTCTTCACATTTTCTTGAGAAAATGGCCATTTCGATCCATGATGATGACTTAGGGAAGCCCTTGATATTTCATAACATGATTGGAAATAATTTGTCAATGACCTTAGCATTGATGTAGGGCTTGAGAGGAATGGAGTGGGCTATTTTGGGCAAGTGATCTACCACAACGAAGATGGACATGTAGCCTTGTGAGGAGGATAAACCAATGATATAATCCTAGAAGTGATTGGGCACAAGCAAAGGCTTAATAAAATTAAGGCATGGTGGTTGAATGTGTTGGTAGCATAGTAGTCGACTTGTGGGCTAGCTGCTAGGTTTGGATATAATCATTGGCTTGCTCTTGCATTTATGCAGGAAACTCATAGTTGAGCTTTTGGGTTTTCCCTTTGAGAGTTGGTAGTCATGTGCCGCTTATGAGAGATCTTGCATAGTTGTTTGTCATTTGGAATAGAAGATCGATCTTTTCAACAAAAGATATTGTCTATGAAAAATTGATGATCATGTTGCTTTTTCATCTTACATATTTCTTGGATTTTAATATAGGATCATGTGATGTTTCAAGTATTTGTGAACAATGGATATGGAAAGTAATTGAGGTCCTTGGCCTCAGCATTTAGAATAATATTCTGTTTGTTTGGTTTATTCAAGAAATCAATACAAAATTTGGTCTAGAATGCATGACAATGTGCGTGCTTTGGTTGAGTAAAGAAACATCTCAAGGAGATGTTATTTGTGAAAATCTTAATGGGTTTGTCTTGGAAATAATGGTGCCATACATGTTAATAGTGCATTGCAACAAGCATCTTGTTCTCATGGGCACTCTTAGTGTAATTTTTGAACATCAGATTGATGTCATTTGTAAGCTACAAGAAGGGCTTGCATGAGAACACCACCAAATGCTTTGTTGGAGGTCTGGTATGGGCATCGAAAGGTTTATTTAATTCTTGGAGCTTGAGGATGGGAGCGTTGCACATTGATTTTTAGATTGTCAAGAGATCGTAGCTTTTGCTCATCCCATATGAAGTGGCCTTCACATTTGGGGTTTAATGAGTTTCAATAGCAACATTTTAAGTTGCATTGTGTCTTGTTGAAGCTCTTGGTAAAGTGACATGATACCCATTGAAGAATGGTTTTCTTTTTTTGGATCCACATTGGCTCCTTGATTGGGTACTTATTCATGAAAAACCCAAATTCGTTTGAGTTGTTAACTTGTATACATTTTTATATTGAAAGCATAGTGCCCATCATGGTTGGAAATGGTCGGTACGGACTGGTCGAAAACGGAGTTTCGGAGTTTCCGAAAATTTGAAAATGGAAGGAAACGGGAAACGAGGGAAACTATATATATATATATATATATATATATATATATATATATATATATATATATATATATATATATATATATATATATATATATATATATATATATATATATATATACATACACACACACACATATATACATACATATACATATACATATATATACACATATACATATACATATATACATAGATACATAGATACATATACATAGATACATATACATAGATACATAGATACATATACACATACATATATACATATACACATATACATATACATATACATATACATATATACACACAGTGCACACACATACATATATATATATATATATATATATATATATGTGTGTGTGTGTGTGTATATGTATATGTGTGTGTGTATATATATGTATATGTATATGTGTATATATATGTGTACATATATGTGTATATATATGTGTATATGTATATGTATGTGTATATGTATGTATGTATATATGTATATGTATATGTGTATATATATGTATGTGTATATATATATATATATATATATATATATATATATATATATATATATATATATATATATATATATATATATATATATATATATATGTATGTGTGTGTGTGTGTGTATATACACACACACACACAATGCACATACTCATACAATGTACACTCATACATACATGCACTGAACATTCATACCTACATAGTACATACATACTCACAATGTTGATTGCACACATATTACATACATAGATGTATGATATGTACATAAATATTGTCTCGAGGAAGGAGATAAGGAAGAGAGCTCACACACACACTCTCACTCTCAAGGAGAAGCACACACTCAGATTGAGACAAGGAAGAATGATCTTATTCTTCTTCTTCTATTACATAAAAAGGAATGTACAAGAATGACCTAAAAACAAGAATACAACCAGTGCAATATATAAAGACCAGTACATAAGGAAAAACCTAATGTCCGCGAATGAGTGAGCTGGCAAGAAACAAATGTGCCATCACTCTCGGTAGATAAATCTAATAAAGCTCAATGAAGTATCCCTGACATATACCGGCTTGACCACTATACATGTCAGAGAAACGAAAAACTGGTACGTGTCATCCTCGATCATCACATGTTGACTTTGATATCTCAACACTCCCCCACAAGCTCAATGCCATATCCTGTAATCCAAGCATCTTTCGAAACTTCTTCAACTTCTCAGCTCCAAGTGCTTTGGTGAAAATATCAGCAACCTGCTCATCTGTTCTCACATAAACAAGATCAATATCACCTGCTAATACCTTCTCTCTGATGAAGTGATAATGTACCTTGATATGCTTTGTTCTAGCATGGAAAACAGAGTTCCGTGCTAACTGTATGTTGCTAAGATTATCACAATAGATAGTGATAGGCTTTTGCACTTCCACACCTAAATCTGCAAGTAACATCTCGAGCCATGATGCCTCACATGCTGCCATTGGAGCACCTCTATACTCAGCCTTTGTACTCGACAAAGCAACAGTGGGTTGCTTCTTACTGCTCCATGTAATAGCTCCATGTAATAGCTGCACCTCCAAGTGAGAAAAGAAAGCCACTAGTAGATCTTCTATTTGGAGTACTACTAGCCCAATCTGCATCAGTGTATCCATGAACCTGCAAATCTACACCAGCTTCATAAAACAATGCATAATCCAAAGTAGCACTCACATAACGTAGAGTGCGCCTCAGAGCATCCAAATGTGGCTTCCTGGGAACCTGCATAAACTGACTTTCAAGTCCAACAGTGTAGCTTAAATCAAGCCTTGTAATTGTAAGATATATAAGACTTCCCACAATTTGCCTGTACATAGTAGCATTTTCCAATGCTTCACTTGATGTAGTATCCAATTTCAAATTCTGATCTAAAGGCATAGAAATTGGCTTACAATCAGCCATACCATACTTTTGTAGCATATTCAAGGCATATTGCCTTTGCGACATCCATATACCTGTTTCTGTATGTATAAACTCAATGCCCAAGAAATAACGCAGCACACCAAGATCTTTCATGTCAAATTCCTGCATAAGAAGTTTCTTTACCTCTTTGATGCTTTCTTCATTATCACCACCTACAATCAGATCATCAACATAAATAGCCACAATAATGATGCCATCATCGGCCTTCCTTGCATATAGTGAGTGATCTGCATCACACATAGAAAACCCAATGCTTGTTAAGTAATCAACAATCCTTGCATGCCATGCACGCGGAGCCTGCTTCAGCCCATACAAAGCCTTTTGCAACTTGCAAACATATTCTGGATGCTTTGAATCTTCATATCCTTGTGGCTGGTCCATATATACTTCTTCCTGTAACTCACCATGTAGGAAAGCATTCTTCACATCCATCTGATGCAAAGTCAATCCTTTTGCTGTAGCTAATGCAACAAGTGTTCTGACAGTAGACATTTTAGCTACAGGGCTGAATGTTTCCTCATAATCAATGCCATATGTCTGTGCATAACCTTTAGCTACCAATCGTGCTTTATACCTGTTTATGCTACCATCAGCATTATGCTTTACCTTGTAAACCCATTTGCAGCCTATGGATTTCTTTCCTTGCGGCAATGGAACCAGCTTCCATGTATCATTTCCATAAAGTGCACCCATCTTCTCATCCATAGCTTTTTCCCAATCTGCATTACCAATTGCATCTTCAAAACAAGAAGGTTCAGCATCTTGTATTACCTTTGTCATGTAGGCACAATGGAGAGCCATGTAACTATCATATGTCAATCGTTGCACTGAATTATGCATCCTCCCAGATCTTCTTGGTCCTGGGTCACTTCTTCTTGTATCATCTGCATGTGCCCTTCTTACTCCTGGAGTCTTCAGAGAGGGCAATCCAAGTTCCTCATCAAGACTCTTTTATGAACCGCTTGAATCTCCATCAACATCTTCAAAACCTGCACCTGTTTTACTACCAGCAGAAAGCTTTTCTTTACCTTTCTTGGATGTATTTGATGAATTTGCTGGACTGAAATTTCCACGCAATCTTTCACTCCATGGATTTGAGTTGGAACTATTGCTTGGTGATGCATCCGGTCCACTCAAAACTTGAGATTCTGCACTAGATTTTTCAGCATTTTCTTTGTCATTTGGTTCAAGATTCAGTCCTTTGGCATCTGCATAGAAGCTTGACATTTCATTAAATAACACATCTCTGCTCACCTTCACCTGTCGTGTGAATGGGTTATAACATTTGTACCCCTTTTGCTCAAGGGAATATCCAATGAAGACACATTTTTCTGCTTTCAGATCAAGCTTCGTCCTCAACTCATCTGGAACATGTACATATGCAATACAACCAAAAACTTTCAGATGTGATAAGTTTGGCTTTTTACCTGTAAACTTCTCTTCAGGTGTAACTTGATGTATAACAGCAGTTGGAGTTCTGTTCATGATGTATACAACAGTAAGCACATCTTCTGCCCAATAACAATGAGGCATATTCTTCTCAGCCATCAAGGCTCTTGCTATTTCTGCAATATGTCTATTTTTGCGTTCAGCAACACCATTCTGTTGTGGTGTGTACCTGCATGAAAACTGACGCCGAATTCCATGATTTTTTAGAAAAATGCTGAACTCATTTGACATGTATTCACCTCCTCCATCAGATCTTAATGTTTGAATGTACTTTCCTGCCTGCTTTTCCACCATAACTTTAAAATTCTGGAAGTGAGTAAACACCTCGCTCTTCTCTTTCATGAAATATACCCATACTTTGCGTGTATGGTCATCAATGAAGGTAACATAAAACCTGCAACCGCCCATAGATGTGGTCTTTGCTTGACCCCAAACATCTATATGTACTACTTTTAGTACATTCTCACTAACATGCTTGTCATGTGGAAATGATGCTCTTGATTGTTTACCAAATTGACATGCTGCACATACCTTTTGCATTTCTGCAACTTTGAAATTTGGTAGTCCATGGATAATCTCCTTTGACTGCATCAGTTTCAGCCTTTGCAAGTTTGCATGTCCAATCCGTTTGTGCCATATCTCTATATCTGCAATAACTCCTTCACCTTTTGCAAACATGGCTGCATTCATTTCAGGAATCTTCACATTTAAGGTGAACATCCTACCCACTTTGTTTCCTTTGGCAACCAATCGTCCATCCTGCTTGTACTCTTCTACATATAATCCATCAACATTGAACCTGACTTGTAATCCCTAGTCAACCATTTGTCCAACAGAAACCAGATTCTTCGTTATATTTGGAACATGCAGCAGCTCAGCGAGATGTTTTACCTTTCCGTCCTCCATAGACAATGCTATGTTTCTTGTATGCTCAATAGGATGCGATGTATCATCACCTGTTTCAACATATCCAGGAACTTGCATTTTCTGCAAACTACTAAACCATTCTGCATGACTGGTCATGTGATTTGAAGCACCTGAATCAACATACCAGACATTATCATTCGATTTTGAAACACCAGCAGACATCGTATTCATCATGTGATGTTGAACCATAAACAGCTTCTCAGAATCATATGCACTTGTGGATGCATAGTTGTTTTGCTGCCTTCTGTTATTTTGATTCTTTAACCTTCAATCACGTTCTAAAGTGTCCAGGTTTACCACAATTCCAACATCCTTTACTATCATTACCTGAATCATTTCTTTGGAAATTTTTGCGACCTCTTTGGCTCCCCCTGCCTCGAAACTGTCCTCTTCCTCCTGCATGATTCTGTTGTTGACCTTGGTTTTGGTTACTGTTTCCTCTTCCACTTCCAAAACCTCTACCTTTGCCTCTTCCTCTGCCAGAGTAGAATACCTGCTCAGAACTGGGCTTTCCTTGGGAGTTTGAATCCTCACCAAGATTCTTTTCTTCAATGATCAGCATAGAGACCAAATCAACAAAATTCGGAATATTTTCCTTGGTCTGTATAGAAGTTCTGAATTGCTTATATGCAGCTTCTAAACCACGAAGGCACACTTCCACCTTATCATCATCATCTACATTCATGCCAATAGATGCAAGTGACTCACATATGCTTTTGATTTTTAGAGTGTAGTCACTTACCGACATGCTCTTTTTCTCCAATGTATGCAGCTCGTTCTTGAGTTGCAATTTCTGTGCCTTTGTATTGGTCTCGTACAAAGTGACCAAACTGTTCCAAGCCTCTTTTGGAGTCTTGGCATCTTGTATGTGTCCAATCATGCTATCCTGTATGTTAACAGATAGCCAATACATTATCTTTCGTTCTCCTTGATTCCATTCCTCATATGCTCTTAACTGTTCTGCAGTCCGATTCCTTTCTGGTAACTGCGGAGCATTTTCATTCTCTCCCTCGATGTACTTACAGTAGCCTTTTCCCATCAGGAAATTCGTCATTCTGAATCTCCAAGCATGGAAGTTGTTCTTGTCCAACTTATCGCTCATAAGCTGACTCATTCCATCTGCGTTTGCCATTTCTGCAACAATTCACAACACCAAAACACACTAGAAGCAGCACTGTCGCACTATGACGTGACAGTTTGATCTCAGAAAAACACAGTTTTCGTGTATCAACAGTACACGGAATCGCTTGAACACTGTCGCACTATGACGTGACAATTCTGCTTGAACACTGTTGCACTATGACGTGACAATTTGATCTCAGAAAAACACAGTTTTCGTGTATCAACAGTACACGGAATCGCTTGAAATTCTGAATCTGAAATATATGAGTGTCGCCGAACACAACGCAAGTTACAATTTTTGAAACTGACCTGGTTTTTTTGTGGGCCCCACCTTGCGGACTCGAAACGGAGGTCGAGATGGCTCCGAAACTTCAATCTGACAAAAACGAGTGACCCTAAAGGGATAACTTACGAAAATATTTTGAGGTCTTCTACCTTCACGGCTATTTTCGTAGCAAACGGAGGCCATTTGTGAAATCGCGTTTTCTCCACTCCTTGCCGCGTAGTCTTCACCGTTGCCTTCTCCACGAGCTCTCTACAGCCACGCTTGCTCTGATACCATGTCACGAGGAAGGAGATAAGGAAGAGAGCTCACACACACACTCTCACTCTCAAGGAGAAGCACACACATAGATTGAGGCAAGGAAGCATGATCTTCTTCTTCTTCTTCTATTATATAAAAGGAATGTACAAGAATGACCTAAAAACAAGAATACAACCAGTGCAATATATAAAGTCCAGTACATAAGGAAAAACTTAATGTCCGCGAATGAGTGAGCTTGCAAGAAACAAATGTGCCATCACTCTCGGTAGATAAATCTAATAAAGCTCAATGAAGTATCCCTGACATATACCGGCGTGACCACTATACATGTCAGAGAAACAAAAAACTGGTACGTGTCATCCTGGATCATCACATGTTGAGCTTGATATCTCAACAAATATTACATACATTAAGTGCTACATATGCATCCTCCATACATATTACACACACATGCACTCATACATATTACGTGTTTAGTATATACTATATACATACATACATATACATATATATTACATGCATTCATATATGTGTACATTGTACATGCATGTATTATGAACGCATGTATATGTGTGTGCACTGTGTATATATGTACGTGCATTCAAAATTGTCTCCATACTACATACCGCACACATCTACACACACAATGTAGTAATATACATATATAGTACACATGTCACACACATATTACATACGTATATGATATTACATACTATCAGACAATGATCCAATGGGATCATGACATTGGTCCATAGGGGATCATTTTGTGTGTGTGAGGGACTAGGGCCAACTAGCCAAGGTCCCAAGCTCGAGGGATATCCTGAGGTACTCGGTAGTAATGGGGATGAGTCTTGCATGATGGCCACATGGCGGCACTAGACCATTCCATATCATTGCTATCTTTAGAATACAAGAGGGTATATATGGATGGGAGTTCACACAGAGTGATCCCTATGGACCAATGTCATGATCCTTGTGTGGATCAATGTTTGACACTCTCTCCCCCTTCTAAAGAACATTGTCCTCAATGATCAATGAGGGAAAGTACTTGCAAACTAGAGCTTCTGATTCCCAAGTAGAGTCAGTAAGTGGTAATCCCCTCTAGGCTACTAGATACTCCTGGATGATACGATTCCTCAATCATTTGTGTCCGATCTAGTATCCTGTCTTGAGAATGATATGGACTGTCACTTTCTTGCAAAGAAACAATACCCTCTATTAGATTATCCTCCCTAGAATTATACTTTCGAAGTTTATTGACATGAAACATTGGATGGAGTCTTCAATCTCGAGGAAGCTCTAATCGGTATGCAACTTCACTTAGCTTTCTATTTATCTTTCAAGGTCCACAAAACCTTGGTGAAAGCTTACCACACTTCCTTGTGGAGAGTGAAGTAGATCTAGCTCTTACCTGAAGAAAGACTCTGTCTCCTTCCTCAAAGGATCTAGGAGATCTCTTCCTATCAACATACTCTTTAGCCCTATCAGCAACTTGCTTCATCTTGGCTTTAGCTATTACTAAATTTGCTTGGAGGGTTGCAAGAACTCCGAAGCACTAGGACATTTCTTTGGCATGTCTATGGTACAGGGAGCATTGGGATTCATGCCATAGTTCATCTCAAAAGGAGACATACCTATCTCAAAAGGAGACATACCTGTCACCTTGTGAGGCCTATTGTTATAAGCAAACTAAACTAGTGGCAAGTAACTTTCCCAATCTGTCTGTCTCTCATACACATATGCCCTCAACATGTCCTCTAAAATTTGGTTGACCCTCTGAGTCTGACCATATGTCTGAGGATGATCACCTTATCTTTAATGACACTTTTGAGTTTGTCAAATACAAACTTCTAGAAGTGTCATGTGAATTTGACATCCCTATTTGAAACTATGGACGTCAGTAACCCATGCAATCTGAAGACATGTTGGATAAACAACTCTGCTACCTGTGGAGCTTCTATCGTCTCCTGCGTGGATATGAAAAGAGCCATCTTGCTCAATCTGTTGACCACAACTAGGATAGTATCCCGCTTCCTTTGGGTCCACGGTAACCCGACTATGAAGTTCATGGATATACTCCATTATGATGTGGAATTTGTAAAGGATGCAAAAATCATGGTGGTGTCTTTACCCTATTTGCTTTGTTGGCTTGACACATAAAGCATTGTTGAACATAAGTGTGGACATCCCTGGCTAATCCAAGCCATCAAAATGTTCTTCTAACAAGCTGTATTGTCTTATCAAGACTAAGATGTCTTGCACAAGGCACATCATGGTTATCATGCATGACTTTTCTTCTCAAATCCTGAGAGTTTGGTTTGCAAACCTTTCCTTTCCGTTTGACTACTCCATTCTCTTGTGAGAAATTGGAATATGGAATGGACTTGTTTGCTCTGCTAGGGGAAGGAATTGATGGAACTTTCCCATCTCCTATAATAGAGTCATCATTGATGGCTCTAATAATCTGTAACAAATGTGGATCTTCCACCTGTGCTTCATTTATCTCTTGAAGCAATGAGCTTTCTAGAACATTAAAGCTCATTTGGTACCTTATCCGTGATAATGCATCAGAAACTATATTCTCTTTGCCTCTTCTATATACACATAGAGTGATCCCTATGGACCAATGTCATGATCCGTGTGGATCAATGTCTGACACATACACAATACATACATGCATATACATAACGTACATGTGACATAGTACATACATGATACATACATGATGAACAAGTGACCATGCACACACATATTACACAATATGTATTACAATGCATTTGAATTTGGCACCAACTTACCTCTTTTGACCCTTTCAGTGTACCACTCGAATCCCTCTTTTGAGGCTTGAGCCATTTCCAAAACTCTCTCTCTCTCTCTCTCTCTCTCTCTCTCCCCCAACTTCCAAGTGACCTGATAATGCAAAATACTAAATTTTGGAAAAAATGGGCCCAAAAATGGCGTTTTTGGGTCGGTCCGTTTCCAGAAACAACTCGTCCATTTCCCAAAAACAACGAGCGGAGGCCCAGAAATGCCGGTTTGGACACTATGATTGAAAGAATAAGAAATAGAAACACACATGCACCTTGTTACCTTGAAAAGGGCTAGGGACACCCCATCTTATAGTGCACATATATGCTCTTATAGAGCTTGAACATGGATTTTTGGATGGGACTTGAACCTCCTCTTACACTTATGTGTTCCTCGAGTAGCTTTGATGTGAACCTTTTCCCTATACATGGGCACTTTTTACTCTAGTGTTGGCTAGAGGTTTTTTCCCCATGTTACCACATACTTGATACTCTCATATGTGGTGGTACTTTGTACTTAGGGATATTATTCAGCATGTTTTGTGGAAATGGAATAGTGTTTGGGATTGATAGAGGCTAGGCATGTTGTCATGTGAGGAGAAGTAGACGAATTCGTAAGTCGCATGGCATAGCCTGTGTGCGTCTTGTTGGTTGGGTATGCATGCGGGACCCTTTGAGGTTGATGCTTGTGGTTGGCAAAGGTGCATGCCACAGGAATAATGTTGGGCATTTGTGTTTGGGAAAAAGAGTGCATTCTCATGTTTATGAAAGAAGCACCTGTCGAGACTGTAACTCGCATGGCATCTTGTTTGTGCTTTGCTAGTTAGATAGTTGAACTCGTGAATGGTGAGAGATTAGGGCTACTTATGGTTGGAAGATGCCTATGACACTGTTTGGGGTCTAGGCAAGTTATGAGAATCGTCTATGTGATTGTAAGATACTTTACTTTGCACATATGTGCCTTGTGCTTCCTTGTGGATTGGACCATTAATAGGCTTCCTTTAGAGAGTGGGCTGATGATAAGATAAATGATAAGCCACTATGCACAACTTCTTCGTAACAGAGTCACTTGTGGCTTGTGGGACTTCGAGAGGTTTGGGTAAGTTATGAGAAAATTGACCGAGGTGTGGTTAGGTTGTCGATAGGTCGTGTCTTTTTTGGGTGGGATTTATCCACGATCGGCATGAAGAAGTCATTATTTGCAATGTATTTGTGCTTAACTAGTTTGGTTTTGAAAACAAAATAGATGATAAATCACTCATCATAATCCATGAATGGGAAGTACAATCTTTATGTAAGAAAAAACATATATTAGTGTGTCATTGTCCATAGTGATGGTACATAAGACAATCATTATCAATCAACAATAAAAGTGTATACAATGATATGACATATCAAATATATAATTTATTGAGTCTAAACTCTAGCATCCATGGATGATGGCACAAAATATGAAAGAGGCCACAAAGAGCTAGAGAAAGGTGGGCTTGGTTGCACCAAACACCAAGGGAGTGAGCATGTTGCATGAGGAGAGAGAAAGAAGAGAGAGAAACTTGCGTAGAAATTTGGAGAAGAAGATGAAGTTGAAGTTGAAGAAGTCCCATTCAAGTCATGAGAATTTGAGACCGAGTTTTATTGATAAGTGACTTTTAGGCCATTTGTGCATGTTTAAACATGGCCAATGACCTAAAACCATAAAAATAATATAAATGCCTAGTACAAAAATGCCTCTCTGATTTGGGGTCCAAAAATATGACAAAAATATGTTTGAAAAGCTTTTGGAGAGAGCTATTCGTTCTTGATCAATAAGGCCATCCTCTAACCCCTCTTATGAAGTGGTATCTCATATCAACATGCTTTGTGTGAGCATGGGACATGGCATTCTTTGCCAAACATATGGCACTTTGGCTATCACAGACAAGAACAAGTGCATTTCAAGCATCCCAAATTCACTGCACAAGCAGGCCAACCAAATGGCTTCCTTGGAAGCCTTAGTAGCTGAAATATATTCAACCTTTGTAGTAGATAGTGCTACTATCCTCGGAAGTCTAGGTCACCATGTAATAGCTCCATCTGCAAGGGTGAATTGATAGCCACGTGTGGACTTGCGAGTGTTCACATCACCTTCCATGTTTGAATCACTAAGTCCTTTCAAGTCGAATGGACACTTCCCATAGCTTAGGCATTTGCTTTTGGTCCCTTTCAAATATTTGAGGATAGATTTGGATGCATTCCAATGAGTTTTGCCATGATTAGCCATAAACCTACTAATAACTCCCATTGCATGAACAATGTTTGCGAGTGGCCACCATGGCATACACGAGTGAACAACAAGCTCATGCATATGGAACACTCTTCATGTAGTTGGCTGCATCATCATCTTTGGAAAGGTTAACATGTGGTTGCAGTTGCAATCTAAAAGGCTTAGCATTAGTCACATTAAATTTGTCGAGCACTTTTCCAATGTACTTTTTTTGGGATAATGCACCTCAGACTTACGAGTGGCACCAAAGTAATTGGAATTCTTTACTCACTTACCATATAGATATTCATTACAAAAGTCAAGGTTTGTTCCTTTTGCATCAAACTTATCAAGATTACATAACTTATTGAGGTCCTTTTGGCTCATGTGACCAAGCCTTTTATGCCATGACATTCTCAATCTGAGCCAAAGCAATAAACTTTCCTTGCAAGGCTTTCGAATGTAAGCAATAAAGTGTAACTTTCTTAGTTAGTGCCTTTGGCAATGAGCCTTGAGCCTTTTATGAGCTTCCATGACCCTTTTCAAAGAGTGTACTATATCCATGCATATCCAATAAGTTTTTCTTGATACTTGGTACATATCTCACATCATGCAAAACTTGCCCGTTAGTGCCATCCATAGAAAGATGCACTATACCAATACCTTCAATGGAATGTGCATGATTGTTCCCAAGGTAAACATTGCCATGTTTTCCTAGGTTTCTTGCATGAAATGTAGAGAAATGCTCCTTGATAGGGAGTCACGTGAAATGATGCTCCTGAATCCACCACAATCTAAGTAAGATAATGCATCATTTATTGTAAGCAAGGCATCAATTAGATCACTCTTGATGATTTGCATATCTTGTGCATGAATCATATGAGAAGCATCATGTACACGTGCATCTTTTGCTATCATAGTATGATAGTAGGACATAAAATGTTCTCCACATCTAATAACTCTTCAATGACAACACCTGAGGCCACATTGGCCTTTTCCTTGTCCTTAGAGCTATGATGTGCATCTATCTTGTTTTCTTTCTTCCTCTTGTGGCTTGTTGTCTTCTTTCTTTCTAACTCTACTTTGTAGTATCTCTAGTCTGGCTTCTTATGACCTTTTCTATCACATTGGTAGCAAGTCACACCACCTTTGCCTTTGCGTTTGCTTCTATTTCTTTGTGCATTTCCGCCTTTCTTCTTTGTTTTACTTCTAGCCATATTTGCTGAACCACTTCCCTCTCCACTTGCTTTTCTTCCAATCATAGTACAATAATTCGCGAATTATTGGCCCAAAATAAAATTCGTAAAAATCACATCGCGAATTAATTCGCAATGCACGAATTTTATATGATTTTTTTTCCCCACATAAGCTACACTTCTGCTATATGTTACATGTATGATTAATAAGTTATGATGTATCACTTATGATATATCATTTCTCCTATATGTTATATGATGTATCATGGATGATGATGTTTGTTTGCAGCTTACAATTGCTTACTAATCAATGCCATGAGTCATGATTCATCTATGACCTAATGTGTTATAACTTATGTGTGGTGACTAGTCATTTGTTAAAACTTAAAAGTTGAAACTTAATGCTGAATCATAATGTTTTTGATTATTGTGAATTTAGGATTAAGATGTTTGATGTTGTAACTTGCTATGAAAGTATTTTTTTAAAGTTATAGGCTATAGCTCTCTCTCTCTCTCTCTCTCTATATATATATATATATATATATATATATATATATATATATATATATATATATATATATATATATATATGCACATACATACATACATACACACACACATACACACATACACACACACACACACACACACACACACACACACAAACATAAAATTCTCTCTAGATGGATAAAATTCCCAAATTTTATTTTTGGGTTGAAGGTACTAAACGAATTAAACGAATAATTCTTGAATTAATTCTCACGAATTAATTCTCTTCTTCGTACTATGCTTCCAATCCCTTCATTGAGAATACCCCTCACACCATCAAAGGTCAAGTTGATGTTGTTAGACAATGATGCAAGGAAATCTCCCAAGATTCGGGTAATGTTATCAACAAAAAGTCCCTTTCAGCTTATCATCAAAAGTTGGTAGACCTGAATCATGGAGTTGAGAGTACCTTTGAACAATGACAAGTGTTCAACTCCACTTTTAGACTGATCTAGTTGCATATTGATGAGCTTTCTCATTAGGTGAACTTAGTTTAGAGTAGTGCATTCGTAGGTAGCTTAGCTTTCAACTTTTTCCACACTACATAAGCAGAGCAATTCCCTTCATTCTCACCAAAATATTGTCTCTAATGGCTTTCTTGTTGAGATTTTTCAAGCTAGATCTATCATTCCCTCCGGTTTAGTTTGTGCAAGAGCTTCTTTGCATTCTTTTAAGAAAAGAATGCCTTGCATTTTTTCTTTCCACAAGTCAAAACCACTTCTTTCAAATCTTTTTTATTTCAAGAAGACTTTTCAGTCTTGAAGATGAAGCTACCATTTTACATCTATTCAGTGTCAAAGACAAGTAATAAACCAAAAAATGGTAAAAAAATTGCAAAACCTCAATCTGAAATTGTCTGCGAAATTTTTCAGAAATTAAAGTTTCCTTAAATTACATAATACAAGAAGAATGTTTGAGGGAACTTAAAATTGCAAAAGCTTCAATTTGTATCTGCAAAATGACCTAAAATTGAACCATTTTCAGTCCAAAAGGACTTGCGTTAATTTAATTTCCAGCAAATAAGACTTCCCATAAAAGTTTTACATTCACTTGCATTCAAAGTGAGAGTGTTAAGATGCAATAATGGCTTGCAACCTGTTATTTTAGTAAGTATGATGCTGAGACACATGTGAGAAGAGATTTCAACCTGAAATTGAAGCTTTTTGATGATGAATCTCTCTAAAAACTTGAGAAATTGCTTTAGCTTCGGTGTATCTTCCAAGTACTCTTCCAAAAGCAGCACTTTATCGTGAAAAATGAAGGTTTTTCACGATGAAAATCTCTCGAGTGTGTCAAAATGCTTAGAGAAGCGTTTGGATGAACTTTGTTGTGATGGAACAGCTGAAGGCTTTTGTATTAGTTGAAAGAGGCCATGGAGAGCTACGTGGCAGTGGGCTTGGTTGCACCAAATTGGTTGCACCAAACAGTAAGGAAAGAAGCTCTTGCTGCTTGCATGAGGAGAGAGAAAGTGGACAGAGAAACTTGCACAGAAATTTGAAGAAGAAGATGGAGAAGCTGAAGTTGAAGAAGTGACAAGTCCCATTCAAATTATGTGGGTTTGGGACCAAGTTTATTGATAAGTGACTTTCAAGTCATTTGGGCATGTTCACACATGGCCAATGACCAAATCTCATACTAATAATGTAAATGCCTATAACTATCCAATTTGGGGTTGAAAAAATGTAAAATAAATTTGTTTGGAAATTGGAGAGAACTATCATAGGAAGAATCTTTGAGGCGCTTACCCCCAATAAGATATACAAAATAAACATCAAAATTTGTCTTCAAGTAAAGATGATGAATCCCTTGAAGAGAGAAAGCCTCCATCTTTGAGAACGTTACCCTCATCATCATTTTGAGGCTTAACTATGTCTCTAGAGCCTCTTGCATTTTTTTTGAAGTCGTGGGATCAATGTCCTTTGAATGCATGCAAGTTCTTCCTTGATATTAACCTTCGTGTGAATAGGTTGGATAGTTTCATTTGCATGCCTACGATATGTGCGAATAAGAAGCTTTCCTTGCACATAGAAGCATGAGGAATATGAAGGTCAATGCCATGTGTAGTTGCGTGTGCTTAGTGACATGCCATTTCTTGAACTCATGGGAGCAATGTCCTTTGAATGCATGCAAGTTCTTCCTTGATATCAACCTTCGTATGAATAGGCTGGTTAGTTTCATTTGCACGCCTACAATATGTGCAAATAAGAAGCTTTACCTTGCATGAGGGATATTAAGGTCAATGCCATGTGTGCTTGCATGTGGTCTCGTGGCATGATGATCCACACTCTCAAGCTCTCTATGTAGCTCTCTGATGATATCGTCTTTCTCGTCATGTATACACGGCTTTGTGTTCTCTGATGTAGAATCATCCAGCTTCAACTTGGTCATATCTATCTTGCTTGAACTTGGTCAGATCTATCTTTTTAAAATTTTAATTTTCATATCATAATATAAATTATAGTGTACACTTAGCACTATAATATATTCTTCAATTCAATGTAGATTTTTGAAATGTAATATTTTATGTATATGCATAGTGAAATCCAAATCATGGAAACTATATATGAGCTTCACATGTGCTTTGTAATACATTAACTTCTGTAATTGAGAAGTATTCAGATAGATTGAGATCTTAATATGAATCAAAGAATACAAAGATCAATTCCTCTAGCATGCACATGCTGAAGAATCCTGAATGTATGAACAAGGCATGCATTTTATGAATTATGCAATGCAATACACTGAACACATAATGATCATATAATGTATTATGTATTAAGTTTACTTGCCATAATACTCGAAGTGAAGTATGGATGAGATGAGATTGGGAAGAATAACCCTCCCACATGAGTACCACCAAGTAAGAAGTTGCTTTGTTTTGTTTTGCTTTTTTTTTTTTTTTTTTTTTTTTGGTTTTTTAAAGAGTTACAAATCTATTAAACATAGGATTGATTTCATGCATGAAGTTAGTAACTCCATGTCTATTCGCAACTCTTCATCTTTTGAGAATATCCTTTTGACGTATTCCGATTGCATAGTACTCCATGTGTCGGATCATAATATCGAGAGATCAATAATAGCGATGGAGCATTACTTCCATTGCATTGATAGGGAGACTCATGAAAGACTATCATCTATTCACAATCTCTTAGATAGACTAGAGTTTGATAAAAGAATAAAGATGTATAAGTATCGAAAAGAAAAAAAAAGGGATCACTAATTTTAAATGCCTAATACTTATCGATCTGATAGCAAAGGATTTTGAGATAGGATTGCTTCATCTCCATAAAGAGATCATAAACAAGATCTAATGTGGATCCCTCCATATTTGTAACTACAAGAAGAATGAAAATAGATTTCAAAATCAAAGCTAGAGATTGTAAATCATCCGAATTAGATCATCCAATATACATCGTGGAAGATACTTTTGCATGCTCATTTTGAGAAGCATGCAAATCACGTCGGTGTGGATGCACCACAGTCTTGAGCAATGGATCACGCGATTGGGTCATAGCATCTTGTACCTTGTTGCTTTTATTACTTGGGCTCATCATAATTTGTGATACATACTTGTCTATGTGTATACTTTGTTGGTGCATGTATTCTTGTATCTATCTTGTATCTTGAGCTAATAGGCACTTGGACTCTAGGCCAATGGTAGAAACACTTGTACAGCTATGTGTGGGTTTGGTGATATGGATTGCCTGCCAATCGAGGTGATGGCCACTGGTGTAGGTATAAGCTCCTAAATTTGGGGGTGGGTTGCTATGGATCCTATGAATAGGTATCACGAGGGGAATCTAATGTTTGTCCTTTATGTATTGTTTGTTTTTTGTCTCGTTAAAAGGGAGGATCTAGGCATGGCACTAATAACAAGCTCAGATGGGATTTATGTGAAAGATTGTGTAACAAAATGGCCATCAAATCAAAATGGTTACTTGAAATTAGAAGAAAAAATCGATGGTACTATTGATAGGGCACAAAGAAAGGGTTATGGTAGGTTGCACTCAGCAGAAAGGTACTGATTACAAAGAAACTTTTGCACCAATACCTTATATCATCATAAGATATGTTGTGAGCCTGGTTATTTTTTTCGTTGGAAAATATTGCAAGCTTAAGAAAGCACTTTTTGATTTAAAGCAAGCACAAAGAGCATGCATGTGAAAATTATGCTCACTTAATTCAAGAAGGATAAAGAAACAATCAGCCTGTAATAGTTGTGTCACAAATGAAGATGTCATGGTCTTCATTATATAAGGTGGATGATATTCTGTAGGTCCTTATGAAGAGAAACTTGCAGATATCAAGAAAGATCTTAGAAAAGCTTTGTTATGTTAGACATAGATCTTCTACATTATCATTTGAGTATACAATTTACTTAAAAAATGAAGAGTACATTGCGATGAGACAAACAAAATAGTTTTATTAATTATTGGAAATGTTCAACATTAAAGATGATGATGAATTTGATGTTACCTTACTTGTTTAAGTTATGGGGTGTCTAATTTTCTTGGTGCAATATGAGAGGATGTGTAGTATATTGCTTCCTAGGTGAGTAGATCTATGTACAGTCCAACTATTCAACACAAAAAAGCTGAAAAAAAGGGGTTTTCAAATTTCTCCAGAGAACTTTTGAACATGACACATGTATTATATCTTCGTAGGATAACAATAATCTCAAACAAGAAGGTTCGACACTTGAAGCTGAGTATAAAGTAAGCATATACTACTACAACAATGCATATTGGTTACAAAACTACTTGAAAATTTGCAGTTCGAGGTTGTAAATTTATGATTCAAGGTCATTTCATCAACTTCCATCTTTATGGATAGACAAAATGCAATGTAGCAAGGAATCCTATTTTTCATGTACGGAGCAAGCATTCAAGTTTATTATCACTATGTTTGAACAAAAATACAAAGACTTTGGGCATCACTGGATCATTATTTATGGTTTGAAATTCAAGTCAAATGCTGTTTAAAGGGGTTGGTTAACAGTCAACAGCAGATCAAAGATAATTAATAATCACATCAATGACCAATGCATTCTTTCCACAAGGACTGCTAGCTTATTATGTATATGCATTTTTCTCATTGGCACTCAAGGCTTCTGATATGCATGTCTGATATGTATGGAATGGTGAGCTGTCAGTAAAATACATCAAGCAGTCAGCTTCAGTGCGAAAGGGGCACGGATCTGAACAATCTTATTCTAATGAATGGGTGAAATCAGAAAAATTGATTGGTTATATAGCATGCACAGAACTGAAGAAATATAATTTCGATGAATTGAAAAGAACAGTGAAATTGAGAAGCAATCTGTCCTATTTTTCTCGTACTCTCTGGAACTACTATAATACATACATTTTTCATGTTCCATTGTTAGAGATAGCAGTGAATTTGTAATATCGAGCTCAACTGGACATTTTTTTAACCTTAGTGGATTAATCTCATGTAGTTAGAGGGCAATGATTTAGTGAATTTGAGCTTTTATGCTTATTGATAATCACGAGATTGTGTCATTTCTTAACTGTTGAGGCAATGAGATCTCTGTATCAGTCTATAAATCATTGTTGGTTTCTTTCCTTACATTTGTAGTTATACTGTAGATTAACATGTTTGATATTGATCTATGTAATATGAGATGAATACGAATTTGATATAGCATGAGTACAAACTGAAGGACCTTTGGGCCAGTTTGCCCTTGCTGTGTGAGATTTGGGATCCCAATAGTAACTGGTTTCATGCCTATTTAGTTGCATGTTCAGTTAATAATGGCCAAGCTCAAAGGGTTGGCCAGAGGTTGGACTTCCTTAGGAAATGAAAGGAGGTGCATTTGCTTGTGGGGGCAATACATGGCTGACTGCCTATATCCACTGCTGAATAGAAATGGACCTAGGTGCAGCTGCCTAAAGCTGAACTGACATAACCATTATTTTTACTGCATTCTTTGAACATATTTCCCATTGGATTATCGAATGTAGAATAAAATGCAAAGTTACAAAAAAAAAAGCTCCTCGTTTTCGCTTGCTCTGACCATGATATCAGCAGAAACTGTCTCTTAGATATTTTGTTTCATATGATTGCATTTGGTAGGGAGTTTTTTTTTCTTTTGTGTAGGCTATCATTTATAATCCTGGTATGATTGTTTTCTCAGGCTCGACCTCTATTTAAAGATAAGACCAAGTACTCTCAAATGGTTGATCCAAACTTACGAGGTCATTTTCCAATGAGAGGTGTATTTCAGGCCTTATCAGTGGCAGCTATGTGTATTCATGAGCAGGCTGCATCAAGACCCTCCATTGCTGATGTTGTCACAGCATTGAATTTCTTGGCTCTTCAATATTCTGAGGCTCCCAAAAAGGTGGTACTTGCACCATTGCATACAGAATCAGAGGAATTTAAGACAGCTAGAACATCAAATGGTAGAGACAGTGACCACGAGCAGGAAGGTGCCATTCCAAAGATTTTTGCTGGTTCGCACAAAGAAGATGAGTCATGTGTTGATGTCTCGGATGTGAGAGATACTGAGATGCACAATAAATGCATAAATGATTCTTGGCAAACTCAAAATAGAATTAAGGCTAGAGAACAGGCTGTTGCTGAAGCAAGACAATGGGGGGAAGCCTTAAGGGAGAAGAGAAGCAAGGGTGACTTCTGAAGATTATTTCAGGGAGAGATGTCCAAATGGAAGTTGGCCTCTGAATCCTTCATGCATGGTGCTTTTGTCCAGCTAAAAAGTTCAGATTCGTTTACTATGCTAGAGTTTTTATTGAGCTGGAAAATTAGTAATTGACGGTGAAAAAAGGAGACCAAGGCTGCTTAGTATTACTCTGAGGATCGATTGCTATTGCCCAGTTCAGATTTTGAAGTGAGCAGGAGGTACGCCTTTGAAAGGGCCAATTTCTCTTGGATCACACATCGGAAGAAAAAGATGATCAAGAACCCCTGATCTTGTGCACATGACATGTAATAGAAGTTGTCAGGGAAGCTGATCATCAAACACTAGTGACATCAGCTAGTATGACTTGGGTATTTACTATGGTGTTAGTTTGACTTGTCTCTGGTCACTGCAGAGATGTAATATAGAGAAGAGAGCAGCATGTACAGATGGGTTACGATCCTTTGTAAATGTGTTCACCCTTGATTGATTGTCATCAGCTATTTTTGTTGATGGGTATCATGCACTTTTTAGGCTTAGTGAATATCTTATGCTGAGAACCCTGTGAATTCCTCACTGCATGGACTAAATTTGTGTTAATGAAAATGATATGACCTGGCTCATTATGGTTATTGGAGTCTTTATGACTCCATTATAATAAAGGAATAAAAGCACTGTATGACGTGATTACATTAATGGAATTGAAGCTTTCTGTGATTATTTCTCATGAAGGTTTGTTGGGGTGATATATGCTACATTTGAAACCATGAATGCATCTCGAACTGTATTTTTGGCTATATATTGGTTTAGCCAGAAGATCAGTAGTAAGTTCAACCCATGAAATGTTTGTGCATTGCTTCATTGGTCCTGGAATAAAATCAAGAACCTGGTGATGCATATGCCTTCTCTTAATACTAGCTCAATTCAGATGAATTGGGCTGCTAGTATTGTGGCTGTGGCCATGACCCTTTGAACGGCCATGAGGTCTGCATTGTGCATGCTCTATTTGGCAATATTGCAATGTGAAGCCTTGAAGAATCAACGACAATAATTCCCTAAAGTTATCCAAGTTGGCAAGCAAAAGAGATTGATGATTGACTGAGGATACTGAGAGCCACGTGGACATTTATGATACATCATTCATACAAGCATATTGGGTTCTTCAGACATCTGTTATATGATCCATAAGCCTCTAGTTCCTCCTTGCAAGGTGTCTGATGAACATTTTTTATAGCATGATCAGCCATACAGGATATGTCTTCAAGGGCTTGAGAAGCATCATATGGAATAACGTGAGAATTTGGAAAAGGTACAGTAACTTATATAGAGGCTATAATGGGCTGCTTTATAGAGTATGCCATAGAACAATGTATAGTCTGATGCTTCATTTTGTCTCTTAGTCATAACCTACCAATAGAGATGACTAACTACATGGCAGCGTCCATGTTTTATGGTATGTTTTGGCTTTAGCATTCCAGGTATAGATTGATTTATCCCGCTGTTATCACTGATGAGAGTTGTATCTATTGTTTATAAAGGTGTTACTTATTTTTAATGGTTTACCGGAATGAATGTAATTAGCATCTTTGGTGTTGTAATGAAACCTATGAATTGTTCTGCTTAAAATTATATGCAGTTTTTAGGATGAATACTGATGATCACCATCCTGTTAGTGCTAAGTGTATCGATGGGGGTGTCTGAATTCAACCTTATGGTCGATAGTGAAAAGGTATATATTATCAACCAAAACCATGTCCGCTGGTGGCTATTGCATATCAGTCAGGTTTTATCATCATTTGTAGTTTTGTGAATTGTAGGGTAACTGCTAGCAACAAAAACCATGCCTTTTAAAGGAGATTGCACTCTGTTCAGTTTTCTGTCGAATCGAAGCTTTATATACAAATACAGGATCCTTCATGATCAATTAAGGTTTGGTGATCAGTACATACCAAGGCGATGTTCAAATCAGAATAGAGAAGTCAGTGATTTGAATTTCACATTGCAGTCATAAGTGGCTGATAGGCTAAGGGAGGAGTGGTTAAGTTATTGTTATCATGGTTGCAGTTTGATTGTTAGGTCATACTCATAGATGCTCCTGAGTGGTCCGAAGCTGTGAATAGATTTGCTTTTTAGGTTGGAAGCATGTTAGACTTTGCCTACCTACACAGAAACAATTCAGGTTTTTCATATTCTTATATTTTATCTTTTTTGGAGTGGTTTGAGCGGAGATCTTGCTATAAGAGGAAAATCACATCTTTAGTGAAGCACAAGAAGCATCCTGAGAATTGATTTGGGAGCACATTGTTCTTAGCTACGTTGATAGAATCTCTTTGCATGCACTTGTTTAAGTACAAAAATATACCATTATTTTTCAATGCTATGATGGTTTAGTCTATGTTTTGTGTATAGACTGACTTCCATGTTTATGTTTAAGGGTTGACCTAAAAAAGTGTGAGATCGTTCTAAAAGAAAAAAAACTAGATCCAGGTACTTTTGTGCTTGAAAGAAAAACAGAGTTCACTTTTAAGCCCTGCTTCCTGGAAAACAAAAGTTCTTTAGATGGGGCATAACAGTGGGCACAGCACCCAGGGGAATTAGGGTTCTTTGTATCCCACAAAACACAGGCTCATCAGCTTGAATACAACTGGCTCAAAGTCTTTTCAAGGCAAGAATGGCATGAATGTACAACCTATTTTGGCTATCTGAAGACCCTCTGATTGTGGCTGCTCAAAGGCTGATAGATTTGCAGCTTGAAGGACTAGTTCAATGATACTCAAAATTGAACTTTCCATTGGGCACCCTGCACTTTGGATGGTTAGCTTGTTCAGGAACTCACATGTGTTATGCCCTTTCTATATAAAAGAATCTTAAATTGTGTGAAGTACAGAATGCTGTGAAGTTTTTATCTCTTGGGCGTGGATCATACAAAATAGCCGTGATGAGGACACGAAATAAAAGAAAACAGATGTGAATAATATTATACAGAATTATGTGAAGGTAGTTCTCTTGAGCAAGTTCACACACTGTTTAAACTAGGCCAAAACTGGATAAGTTTATTGGGTAGAGCTATTGGTAATGAGGCTGTTTGCCCAGAGTCAAGTTTTTATATAAACAAAGTCTGTGAATGAGTTCAAATCTAAAGAAAATCGAAGCATCAAGGTTCCAGGTGGTGGGGACTCCTTTTAGCATAAGGTTATCTACCTTTAAGGAGTTTTGAATGAAGTGGTACTGCCCTTCCATAAACTTTGGGTGGCATGGTAAGCCAAATTCTTATCCGAATGTTGTAACACTTCAAATTCTCTAAGAACTTTCATACATGATTATAGATAACAAGATTTCAAGTTAGACCAGACAGAGAAAGCCAAAAGGCCTCTTTGCATGCAGGCCTCATTGGCAACTTGATATAGAATAACATGAGACAGATACACAAAGAGCTAGCCTTTAAGAGTTTCAACTAACACTAAATATATATCATCCATCATGAGACAAATAGCATGGCACCAGCAGTTCTATGTAGAAATCCCCCCCATTGGCGTGCGTGGGCAGTTTCTGGGCTCTTGTTTTCACATGTTTGCAGCCTTTATTGCTTGGCATTAAGTTCGTTTGCCATAAGTGAAGACTCATATGCCCATAATATTGTGTCAGTTGTGTTCAGAGGGCATTGATGGTTGGTACCTCCGATGTTTGGGGGTCTCTTCCTGTATGGTGATGCTTAGGCCCCACCAAAGTAGCCATGCGACCACTGATGTTGGATCATACATGGAGCTCAATTCCTCTATCCACTTTCACCCCTTGTGACGTTTCCAGGCCTTTCCCTAGCATGTTGTAAAGAGTAATCTTTTTATCTTCATATCTTGTGACAAAGCATGGTTGGCTTCTTGTTTGTTTTAGGGCATTTATTCCATGATAGTTGGAGCCTAACACTCCCAAATGGTGTGCCCCATCTATCTATCCCTCGGTAATGTCACCTACATGCGAGTGTGTGCCACGATACTTGGTGCAACAACAGAGACAAAATCAAATAGTTCTCTTAGCACCGATACTCGAATATGGTTAATAGTTTCACAAGAAGCACCTATTGTCAGTGATTTCAGCTCAATTGGATTTCTTCGCTTCAAGAAGCATATATTGTCAGTGGTCTCAGCTCGATCAAACTTCTTTGCTTCAAGTTATGCCTAAAAAACTAAGTGTGGAGAATCACCTACTTACACCTAACAATTTCCTACACTTCACACACACAAGTTAACAGTGGAAAAAGGTGGGGATAGACAACACATCCAAGCAAACATTTCACACCTTAAGCACACATACAAGCTCACGAAGAAGCAACTACATAAGTAAGAATGAGGGGAACACGAATTTCTGAAGTTAGCTTTGAATTGTGGAAAGATCTCCTTACAATTGTGTCACCAAATGACTTATATGCAAGTGTCCTAAGGTTGGTCCTTTCACAAAAGTGTCTGGCACTTTCTCTAGAAATTCCTAAAGGGCTATTCTTGTACATGGGTTTTGTTACATTCTTGAGGAAATATGCATCTACAAGACTCCTATATTGCATTTACAAGGCTTCTCATGAAGTGACATGTGAAAAGAAAAAATGGTGACATCCTCGAAAAAATTTGCGGGCATGCTCTCCTCTCTTCTTCTCTTCACTTCTTTCTTTCTCTCATCTCCATGTGGCTCAATTGTTTGTCAAGAGGGTCTTCTTCATTGTTTTTTGGTCTTCAAAATTCTCCCCATTTGATGTCTTGAAACTCCTTTAATGGTGTTTCAAAGGTTTTTCGCTCTTTGACTCTTGATCTCCACTCACTAGGGCTTCCTGCATTGTCGTTGGCATGTGTTGTTGCTTGGCACGTCATCAATAGCAAAAGAAGCATCCAAGACTATTCTAAAAATCGATCTTTTCACCATTGCCTCTTTCCAACTTCTGGTCTTCTTGCTGATGCTTCATTTTCCCTTGGTCTTACTTCTTGATTTGCATCCGTTGAGGTCTGCTTCGTTTACTTTGGCTCATGTCTTTTTACTTTTTGTGCCCTCCTTTAGCCTGATGCATGCCCCTTTAAGCTCAATGAGCCGTTACATTTTTCTTTGATCTTCTTCTTTTTCTCTTATTGGATTCTCCCTTCACATGTCCCTCTTCCTAAACTCTATTGACCTTGACAAGATTTTGTTGGCAACATGAATAGGTCTGATATAATTTTTGTTCTTTTGCATTGTCATTGTGCATGTTGGGCTTTTCGATCATAAAATGTTCTCATTGTTCAAGCTTCACACCATCATTGGGAACTTGTCGGCTGTCCACATAAAAATGTAATTCATAGGGTACTAGCCTGGCATTAAGACTCTAAGACATCTTTAAGAAAATCTCAGAGTCCACTCCAAAAAAATCCTGTGAAAAATGCGTTTTCAAAATTTGGTATGGTCTCGACAAAAACATTAATCTCAAATAATAAGCCATTATGGTAGCTCTACTGGGTATCATTGATAGGTCGAATAAAAGTGGGGGAACCCCTTGGTTGATATCGATAAAGTTTAGGACGGTATATTCAGCAAACTTAAAAACTCTCAAAACTGTGATAATATGCTTAGGATTTTATTTGTAAATTTTATAGTCAGATCTGCGATGGTAGAATATTTAGATAGCCAAAATTCAATGGTTTTCATCATATAATGTTTGGTTGGAAAATAACCATGTGGTGGGATCAATAGTAGCAAAAAATTGAGCCACTACTTGCTAATATTACCTTTTCTCTATTCTTACCAAAAAATTGGCCGTTGACATCGTTGAGGCACTGGACAAAATGAAGGGTTGACTTGTAGTACATAGGGTGCCTCCAGCCAATGTACACATAATGTCAAGTTCTTTTCCAAAATATTTTCCCCTAGACAGGATCGACATCATTAAACTGTTCTTGAGTATAAGTGGATGTGATAGCATTAAAATTCAAATAATTATCTAGATCGTTTGGTGTTTGATATATCTTCTAGTCTGTTCCTTCATTATGCTATAACAGATGTTGAACGAATTTATGATTTTATCCAAATCTTTGCTTTTGATTTTTGCTTCCTCCATAACTCTTATAACAACCTCTTCAAATTCTTGTGTCATGTGAGACACTAGTGCATGCTCTTTTTGATTTGGGCTTTTCTCAGTGTCTATAGTAGCGATATCAGGGTTTGGCATTATTGGTGTCCTCATATTTGTTGTTCGTGTCCTCTTCCCATCTTGCAATTGTGCTGTGATGTCACAAATAAAACGTTCTCTGCTGGTCTCATTAGGACTACAGGCATAGAATCTCACAATACACCTAGCTTTTTCCCACAGCTTCGAAAGAATCTTGCAGCCTCAAACACCAAGCAGGGAAGATGAGGATGGTGTTGGTGAAGAGGAAGAGGTGGCCGAGTGAACTGGACCTGATGCTTGGTTATCTGGGTGATTATCCCCGACACTAGCCTTCCACAAAATCACCACCTCACCAATCCACGACCTCTCGTGGTTCCTTGGTGACAAACTGGTACCCGATGCACAGACCACTCAAAGCCGTAATATTCACTACTCTTGAAGATGTAGATTGTTGTTCGGAAGCTTCCTTCTTCTTTCCAATGTTGAGAACCAAATATTCTAAGTGGTCGCACTTTCCTCTGAGCATTCTCCACTTTTTGAGAAACTTATCTTTCACAAAGCTTTGAGACAACACTCACTAATCATCATTGTCACTTGCCATCTTCCACTTCCACACCACAACTCTCTTTCCAGGGTCACCTCAAGATCACGAACTAATCTACTACTTCTACTCTTCGCCTTCTCTGCCGCACTGTTCTGTGATCTCTACCCCGAGTGCACCTAAATTTACCACAACAATGTCTGCTTGCACGAGCTTGCAGCTTCGTGTATCTATGTGCACAATCTAGTGAGTCTTCTTTGTCCTGTAACTTGCATGAACTAGCCACTCTTAATTGTTGCTCTTCCTTAGCTTCTTTTCAACTAAGTCTATGGATATGTGTCTTTGTCTCTATGCATATATCTCTCTGTATCCCCTCATGTCTCTCTTATTGTGTTTACTCTTTGTATAGCTATTGCATATCTTCCTCTATGTATCCCTATATATAGCGTGCTCCTTTTGGCTACATAAGAACTTCTTATATACTACCAATCTTCCTTGCTATTGGGAATTGAAATCACAACCTCCTAGCTATGAGTATGCTGGGCTAACCACTAGCCCCCAAAGCCATGGATGAAGATTACTTCCTAATCGTCTTTTTTAAGGTATAGTTTAACCATCCCCTGCTAGGATTATGTGACATTCCTTTCCCCTTAGACATAGCACTGCCCTCAATGCTCAGTTCTGGACCCTTTTGACTCTCTTGGACCCACTTTCCATGCATGAGTGCTTCCACCAACCTCAAAATCTAGCGCTTGGACCAAATTTAGACCTATCCAACCCTCTATGGGTGCCCAAATGTCGATGCACCTTCATCTAAGGCAAGTTTCACACTCATCAAGGAATATAATTTTTTCCAAGTGCCCACCAAATGTGGTGCCTTACCTCCATCTTACCCAAGTTCCTCAACTTGGTTCTGATATCAATGTTGGGTATTGAACTCACAACCTCCTAGCTAGGAGTATGATGGGCTAACCACTAACCCCAAAAGCCATGGGTGAGGATTACTTCCTGATCCTTTCTCTTAAGGTATAGTTCAACCATCCCCTACTAGGATTATGTGACTCCCTCCGCAGAGTTCCAAGATTCTCCTTAGTTATGCCACTTTATTGTACCATGATTATTGGGACTAGTAGTCCGAGTCGTCGTGTTTGCACAAGAGAATAACATGAAAACTTGGGGTTTGTACTCCGAAAAAGGCCTTGCAAATGTGATTTAAGGTTAGAGACATTAAGATCGGCGATAGTTAATGTGATGGAAAAGGACAGGCCGTGGGAATAAATTAGAATTTAATTTAGCACTCAAAGGTGCATAACAGACACTTGGGCGAACACTAGCCCAGATGCACTACTGCTCCCAGGAACCGAAAGGCCAGAATCACAGTGTTGGTGGCATATCCGTCATAGTGGGCCAAATGAGTGGCTAGGAGTTGGATCAGATCCCGAGGTAGGTGCATCACATCGCTCTAGTCCGATGGACAGGTTTCGCATGCTTGACGCCTCTTCCTGGGGAATCGTACACCAAGAGGCTCACTGTGGGTCAGAAAACAAAGAAAAATGCCTCTTGTGCATGTAGATCATGGAATAGGAGAAGTGGGTCATCGTGGAAGGTGCATGTGATCGCGAAACGAAAGTATAAATATACCACTCAAATTAAAATGTTTACAATGAATGATGAAATATCTCACTAAGGGGCTAATACATCAGAACTTATCATGAAGGATCGATCAAGAAAATTCAAATACAAAGTATATATCACCGAGTGATGATGGGTGTTACAACTATGATAATCAAGTACTCCGCTATATTGCGGATCGGGCAAACTCAATGCTAGATCAATGTGGGAAAGACCACCTCTTCAAAATTCTTCATTCTTTACTTCAAAATTTCAGGTAACTCTCTTCACTCCTCTTTAATCTTTAATAATTTGAAAGAAAAATCCATGGGAAAAAATCATGTAATATCATAAAATCATAAAATTTCATGCTAAAAAAAACTATGCTAAAAAAAAATAAGTTTACTTTGTTTTTACTTTAATTTTCCTTCTATTTTTTATTTGCAGTGATTAATTCTCCTTCAAAAGCCTTGATTTTATGCACGTTGTTATGTAGTACGCATAAAGTCACTACAAATCTATTCACAAAATTGCACTACAGATCATGATTTGAAGTTTTCCGAGCTTGAGTCAACGTTAATGCGATATAATCAACCCAAATAGAAAATTAAATTCTATAAAGACTTGACTCGCGGGCAATAACTAGTGTGATGCTCGAGTAGTGTGGTTTCTTTCTTGGGCGAGTAGGCTTTTATTATTAATCATGCCAAAAATCTTTCTTGTCTGCTATAATCAAGCCAAAACTCTTTCTCTCTTTTTAACCATCACCCACCTCCTGTTTGCTTCAGATTTTTTACCACCATCAATCAAACAACTCTCTCTCTCTCTCTCTCTCTCTCTCTCTTTTCCATCGTGGTTAGAATCCTTTCTCTCCACTGCCTCCGTTTCAGTAGCACCACGAGTCTCTCTCTCTCTCATCATCATCATCACCGATTTCTTTCATAGTAGCGCTTGTTGATATATTTAGGTAGTGATGTATGAACAGACTAGGACCTTCGGGGCACTTTTTCACTCTTTAGGAGGTTTCTTTCCCCCAGCTTGTATATACGCCTATAAACCCTAACAGATCACTTATCTTTGTATATTCAAGTGGTAACACATTCAATATTGTGTTGTGCTCCAAGCTTCTTCTTCTTCCTTGGGATGTTCGCGTGCTTCTGCACACCTCAAACTCCAACAATTGGTATCAGAGCAGGTCGCCACTTCATCTACGGCATCGTCGACATCCCTCTGATCATAGTCTCAGAATCGCACAAAATCTCGTGAGAATACTCTTGGTGATTAGAAGATCAAAACAACTTTGTGATGTGGTGCCAAAATCGTGATCTGATCTTGTTTCGGCCTTTGAATGCACTATCGTAGCGCTTGTGCAGGCTATTTAATCTTTTTTGGCCAAAGATATATACAGGTTTCAGTTTGCAAGTATAAGCACGTCGAAGTCTGCTACAAGTTTAGCAGAAGTCGTCATCAGGGTAGTTCTATTCAACTTTTTTAGATACAATCATTTTTTTGCATCAAGGTATTTTAGTCAAAGGCCATGGCTGAAAGTAGTGATCTATTATGTATGTTGGCTATTGAGGATAAGTTGGATGGTACTAATTATCCATTATGGGCTTATATGATGCGTCATGTATTGGTTGCAAAAGGACTGTGGAATATTGTGTAGGGTGTTGAAAAACATCCTATTACACCTACAAACATAGTTGCTGAAGGTGATGTAGACAGTGTTGAAGATGACGATATTCTTCATGTTCCTATTCGTGCTACGATTCCTGCTTCACCTACTGTAGAGCAACTTCGTTTGGATGGCAGAGATGCCTAGGCACATGCATTGATAGCTTTGTCTGTCAAACGTGCCATTATTCCTCACATTCGCTCTTGTGGAATAGCTAAGGATGCTTAGTATACACTTACCACTTTGTACCAAGCAAGGAACAAGGCTCATGTTGCTTAGGTTCGAAAACAGTTGGAGAGTAAGCACATGAATGAAGGAGATTCCATGGAAAATTTTCAGACAAAGATCAAAGATTTGAAGGAACAATTGATTTCTGCCGATGAAGTCTTGCTTGACAATTCACTTGTGTAGACTGTTCTGAATGGTCTTCCCAATCCATATCAGAGTTTTGCTTCTACTCTTTGTTTGATGATGAAAGGCAATCCAAATGCCTTAACATTTGAGGAGTTAGTCCCTATTCTATTGAAGGAAGATCAGTCTAGGTAGAATAGGTCCATTATGAGTGTTGCATATCAAGCTTTGCTAGCTAGTCAGAAGGGCAAAGGTAAATGGAGCTCTTCTATTAGTACGCAAAAATCTGCTAATTCTGCAGAATCAAAGAAGGATGATAGAGATGAGAAGAAAACAGAAAAGCAAAAATTGTTTTGCAAATATTGTAAAGCAAATGATTATGTCATAATGCATTGTCCAAAACTAGCTGCGAAAGAGGAAAAGAAAAAGGAGGTTGGAATGGTTGTTGCAGAAACCTCTATACCAAAAACCGAGTCTACTAATCTTGTGCAGAATGAAGAATGGGCATTTACTATTGTTTGCAGTTTTGACCCATCTTCTCATAAGCAAGTGTATGTCTGTAGTAGGCTCAGATGTTTGGTACTTTGATAGTGGGGCAACCAAACACATTACCTTGCAATGCAGTTTCTTCACTTCACTCGCGCATGCCTCTACAGGGAATACTGTCACATGCACTAACAACTCCTCTTATCCTGTCGTGGGAGTTGGTAAGATCATTCTGACTACTACTGATGGTAGTTCTTTTAGTAGTTCTTTTACATTATCAGATGCTTTATTTCTGCCAAGGATCAAGAAGAATCTGTTATCAATTTCAACTTTAGCCAAGATTGGCTTGGTTGTGAAATGTGTTGATGACAGATGTACAATTCATGATCTGTCAAATGGTAACATGATTATTGCTTCTTGCATTTTATGTCCTGTGTTGTATAAGCTCATAGACTATGAGAAATATATGAATGATTCGACATGTGTAGTACATGATTCTCAAGCTATGTCACATGCAAAGCTTTGGCATGCACGCTTTGGTCATTTGAATTTTGCTAGTTTGCTACACCTGTAGAAATTTGAAATGGTGTCCTCTCTACTGTGGTCCTATGCAGACACCCTCTTTTGGAAACTATCTTTACTTTGTGACTTTCATCGATGATTTTTCTAGGCATGCATGGGTATATCCATTGAAAGCAAAGTCTAAAGTGTTTATGTGCTTCAAATAGTTTCTAGATTTGGCTGAAAATCTGTCAGCATGTAAAATGGGCACCCTCCATTCTGATCGAGGGGGGGAATATATGTCTTTTGACTTTAATGCATTTCTCATTGAACGTGGGATAAAACATCAGTGTATAGTGTTGTATACATCTAAGGGAGTTGCTGAATGAAAGAACAAGTCACTCATGGAGATGACGAGGTGTATGATCAAGAGTCAGACTTTACCACATAGTTTCTGGCTAGAGGCCATTATGTGTGCATCATATGTACTTAATAGATGCCCCAATAAAGCATTGTATTCTATCATGCCATATGAGGCTTGGCATGGCCGTAAGCCATTTGTTTCTCACCTTTGTGTTTTTGGTTGTCTGGCATATGCATTAGTGCCTAAATAACATCGCAAGAAATTGGATGATAAAGCAGTAAAATGTATTTTTGTTGGATATAGTTTTGAAAGCAAAGGCTATCGTCTATATCATCCATAGACTAAACACATTTTGGTTAGCCGGGATGTTTTTTTAATGGAAAATGCTATTAAGCCATTACTTTCATGTACTAATGACACATCATTTAGCTCCAAAGACATGTATGACACTTTGCTACCTCTTTTTATAGGTGGAGAGTCTAGTGTTGGTCCTAATGAGGCAACTTCTCAACATTTACAGGTTTCAGGTGATGATGTAGATTATTCCATTTCTGCTGCATATTTACATGATGCATTCGTTGATGAGAGAGCTGATATTAAGGAGGTAAAAACTATGCCAAAATAGCTAGTGCATACATTGCGTGACAACAAATTAGATGCACTTCTTTCATATTGTACTGATTTTGGCTCTCATAGTGCCTCTTTTGCATCATATTGCTATGCTATGGCTGCATCTAGTCTCTTGATGAGAATGAGCTTGTTTCATTTGATGAAGCACAAAATTCAAAAATTTGGATGGTTGCTATGCAATTTGAATATGATGCTATAATGAAGAATGGTACTTTGTCTTTATGTGATTTGCCTCCTCACAAGAAGGCCCTTGGCACTATGTGGGTATACAAGCTGAAGTGTAAGATTGATGGTATAGTTGACAGGTATAAGGCTAGTCTTGTTGCAAAGGGTTCTGCTCAAGAAAGAGGCACTTATTTGGATGAGACCTTTGCTCCTACATGCCGAATGACTACTGTTCATAGCATCTATGCACTTGCAGCTCATCATGGTTGGAATGCACATAAGTTGGACATTAAAACAACATTTCTGAATGGTGATTTGCATGAAGAAGTGTATGTTTTTCAGCCCCATGGCTTTGTGAAGAAAGGGCATGAAAACAAAGTGTGCAGGTTGAAGAAGGCATTATATGGTTTAAAGCAAGCACCACATGCTTGGTATGAAAAGATACATGCCTATCTGATTGCACATGGTTTTGAGAATAGTTCAATTGAAAGCACCTTATATGTTAAGTGTGCTAATGATGTGCTTTTGATAATTGTTATGTATGTTGATGACATGCTAATCACTATCCTCATGAGAAGCATATTATTGATTTTAAGGTTGATTTGCATGCCTCATTTGAGATGTCAGATTCGGGATTTGAGATGTCAGATTTGGGATATTTGCATCATTATTTGGGCATTCCATTCATGCAAGTTGATGGCGGAATAGATTTGTGTCAGACAAAATATATTGACACATTATTGCAGTGTTTTGGCCTTGAAGAGTACAAAACTATTGCCACACCTATGGAGATAGGTTTACGATTGAGTCTTCATGATGCTGGAGATGCATTTGATGATGTTCTCTATCAACAAGCGGTTGGATGCTTGATTTAATTATGCATTACACGGCCATATATTCAATTTTCTCTCTCACAAATGAGCAGGTTTATGCATTGCCCAGGTGTCAAGCATCGGCACACAATTAAGAGCATCTTTCGCTACTTGAGTGGTATTCGGCTACTTGGATTGTTTTATCCGAAGGGGGGATCACTAGCGCCAAATTTACATGCATTTTCTAACTCTGACTTGGTTGGTTGCTATGTGTGTCCACCAGTGGTTTTTGCTTCATGCTTGGTAGCTCATGCATATCTTGGTTGAGCAAGAAGCAACCTATTGTGGCCACTTCTAGTTGTGAGGCTGAGTATATGGAAACTTTCACAACAACTACTGAGTGTGTGGCTCAGACATCTTATGGCGAATTTGCATGTTGGTCAGTCTTTTGCTACCACCATCTTCACTGGCAGTCAAAGTGCATTGGCAATCGCAAGGAACCGTGTGCTCCATGCTCGCACTAAGCACATTGAGGAGCACTATCATTATGTCAATGAGAGGTTCTCTACTAGAGATATTAGTTTGGCATATGTGCCCACACAAGAGAACATTGCAGACCTTTTCACAAAGGCTCTGCCTTGGGAGAAGTTTGAAGCTTTCAGCAAAGCTTTGGGCTTACTTCCCTTTTTGGATTGATTCCAAATAGCTTCGCACTTCCTTATACGTGAGTGCCAACTCGTCGTTCATCGCATCACTCCCAAGGGGGATTTGTTGATATATTTAGGTAGTGATGTGTGTGAACACACAATGATCGTTGGGGCACTTTTTTCCCTCTTTAGGAAGTTTCTTTTCCCCAACTTGTATATATGCCTATAACCCTAATGGGTCACTTATCTTTGTACATTCTAGTGGTAATACATTCAATATTGTGTGTTGTGCTCCAAGCTTCTTCTTATTCCTTGTGCTATTGGCATGCTTCCACAGACCTCAAACTTCCACAGTGCCATCGTTTCTCTCTCTCTCTCTCAATGCCTTTTTTAGGCACCGATCATCAATGCCAAACCTCATCAATCTCCAACAAGGCACCAATTTCTCTCCTTTTGTTTCTTTCTCTCATCACTGTCTTCAACAAAGATCATTCTCTGCAGATGACTCTCTCTGATCAACACAAATCACAGCAGGGAAAACCCATCTGTCTCTCTCTCTCTCTCTCTCTCTCTCTCTCTCTCTCTTTCTCTCAAATCCATTGCTTGAGCATCATTCAACCACTCGGACATAGAAAACTGAAATGAACAACGAACTTCTGAAATTTCCTCAGCTCACTCGCCAACATCCAAGCCTCTTTTCCCTCTTTCTTTGATCATTCTATAGTATGAGGCTTGAAAGAAGTAGCATGGTTGCTCCCATCTTGTCATTTGGATCAACCCAAAAAGGCTTTTCATCTTCTAGAGGAGAGAAGGCCTGTAATGGAGGAGGTAGAAGCTCAATCGGGTGAAACAGATTTGAAGAGATCATGAGATATGCAAGAAGGAAGTTGTAGTGATGCTCTTTGCAATCCTGATTTGCGGGATGTCTCATGCTCGATGTCTGAGCCAAAACTTGTCCCAACACAAATACCAACAAAAAGCATGACCATGGTTCATGTGTCTTCTTCACCATGGTAAGAGGGATGAAGTCGATCCACCATACCATACCTATACTACACACCCATCATGTTTCTCTCTCTCTCTCTCTCTTTGTAGAAAACATTTCCCCCAACTAACACTCTCTCTTTCTCGATTATATAGAAGCAAAACAAAACAAAATTCGAATTCCTCTTTTTTTTGTGTGATAGGCATAGCATAACACACACAACAAAAAAAAATGATTTATCTCTCTGATCACAACATAATTTAGTGATAAAAAAAACTTGATTCTCTCAAAGTATAGACCAACAAGAAATAAGTTGATTTTCTCATCTATGTTTGTTAGAGCAGCAAGAGAGCAACTTCATTCTTGGAGCAAGAGAAAAGAAGAATAAAGAGATGATGGACTTTCTTACTTTCTCTATGTGCTCTTCCTCATAAAATCATGGAGTGGAAGGAAGAGGGTAGAGAGATAGAGGACTCTCTCTCTCTCTCTCCCTTAATTAGAGAAGAACATGAAGAATAAAAATAAGAGAAGAGACACAATTTGCAAAAGTACCTAAAATAAAAATCCATGGGAAAAAATCAATGAGGATTAGACATGGATATATAGCTTTTCCCAAGGTTTCTCTTCTAGAATTTTGGATCCTTCTAGTTTTTTCCTTTCTATTTTTAGAATATCTTCTTTTTATTCTTTTCTATTTTCAAAAAATCCAATCTTTGCTTTCTATTTTGATTTTTCTTTTTATTTTCTATTTTTCTTTTTTATTTTTATTATTTTTGCTTCTCTTTCTTTTTTATCAAAGTATTATTCTCTTTGCACTCTTATATACAAAATAACTTAACTAAACTAAGGATTAAGCTTAGGAAAAATGGGTCTGAACTAGGGTTTATAAGGGAAAAATTAGGGTTTCTTATTGTTAGGCTTTCCAACTCCAAACAATGGCTAAATATGTACATTATGGATTTAAAACCCAGGCTTTCTAAGGATTCATTTTTTAGTTTCTAAGGGTTAGAGCTAAGATTTCAGAGGGTTATGGGTTAGTTTTCAGGCTTTTTGAGCTAAGGTTCTAGGGGTTTTGGGATTTCTAAGAGTGAAACTCTACATGGTTTTTCAAGGGTTTGCAATATATAAGGGTTTTTTGTCTTCTTTTGATTAAGCTCATCGGATTCTTAATGATTTTTGGTAAAAATACAATTAGGATTTAAGATTTTAAGAGATTAGTGGCTTCGTACAAGTAATTATACAAGCCTAATGTATGAAAAAAATGTTTTCGTATCACAAAAGCAATTAATTCAATCAAATACTTGAATAGATTATAATTGCAATCAAAACATCATATCATGGTTAGAGAAGACAACGAAATAAATTTGAAAAATTTTCTTGATGCACAATCCCCGAGGGATTTCATCCCGACATATACCCCCACTAAACCTACACATTGTCCCGATGGCCCAACCTACAAAATTCAAGAGAAGCGTATCAAGATTCATTTGATACTCTTTTTGATTTTTATGTTTTTTTTTTTTTCAAATATTGAAATATGATCTTTTTATGCATATGCAGATTCCAAGCAAAATAAAGAGGATTTTAAAATACGTAAGTCATGATCAAAAAACCTATTCGATCAGCATACTCCGTCATCATTTTATATAAATGCTCTCATTTTTGGTTCCTATATGCCTATCATGAAATACAACTAGCTCCACTATCTCATAGCTCCACCTTGTATAGCCTGCATATAAATCTCAGACGTGGTTTTGAGATCACATCTAAGTCATGAAAACTAATTTTGGTATTTTTCTGTTCTCTTTTTCTTTTTATTTTTTTCTCTTTCTTTCTCTTTTTTTTTTTCTTTCTCTTTCTTTTTCTCTTCGCATAAACCATTAATGCACTCTTTTTTAATTTAATTATTTTTCTTCATAACTTTTTTGCTGAGGATCTAGGAACATGCACTAGAAGGAGTCAATTATTCACTTCCTAAGTGTTTTCAGAACTTCACATAGCTTACTCATATAAAATAAGTCCATCTTTCTACTAAGAGATTCAAGTCGGAGTGTCCTATCTAGGTCCTCATAATTGCTATAGGATATCTAATCCTACTCTCTCAAGTGTATATATCCCTACTAGTATCTTTGATCACTTCTTATCGCAATTTAATACCTTTTTCTATTTGCTTAGGACATCATGAAATGAAGCATGATATAAATGAAAATCAAATATATAGAATAAAATTGAAAATGGATATATAAAAAAAAGTACATTCACTTGATCAACTTTCTTCATTAGCATGAGCATCATCAACATCTTCTAGTAGTTCTTGATCAATCTCATAGTTTTCATCATTTCTCTTCTTGAATAATTTTATTCTCTTTCCTACAAACAAATATCTTAAAGGAATATTGTAAAACTTGCGAAGCTCATACATTCCATTATTAAACATAGACATCACTAAAGATGGCCCAAATCATCTCTTTGTTAGTTTCTTCATAGCATCATACTGAGTATCGGGCCTACTATCGTACACCAATACCTTGTCATCTATCTAGATCTTACATGGTCTAAGTCAATGAGTTTTGTCAAATTAGATTTTATTTTTCCACCTTGACTCCTTTATCTTTTGATATGCTTCTTTTAACTTCTCATTTCCTTGATCTAATTGTTTAATCCTCAATGATAAAAGCTCTTCTGTCATCATTCCATCATTCCATGGGAGCGACATCCAAGTCAATATCTGACTCTGGATAGGTAAAACTGACTTTTGATAGTACATCAACTCAACATACATAAAACTTGCGGACCGAGTGTATGTCATCCTATCTGCCCATAACACAAATAGAAGATATCTAGGCCATTGCTTTACATCATCACTACAAGCCTTAGAGATCACTTTCACGATAGAAGGGTGACTTCTCTCAATCTTTCCATTTGCCTCAAGGTTATAGGTAGTACCGAGGGACAAACGAATTCCATGGCGATCAAAGAACTCTTTTGCCTCTCTCACATCTAACTCCCCCCTATCTGCAACCACTTTTTCAACATACCCAAATCTTGAAATCACTTCTTCTAAAAGGAATTGGCATACATTATCAGTTATCTTCATGCAAAGAGCTCGACCTTCCACATGGTTGGTCAAGTCCTCTCTAGCAAGTACAATATACCTCATTTTATCTATTCCCTTGGGCATGGTTACAAGATCAATCACCCACTTGTAATGGATACAAGGAGGGTAAGTCAAATATAATGAGTCTCTATGCCTAACTGATGAATGCACCTGACATTTGGCACAAGTGCTCACAAAGTCTTGCACACTCACATATATTCCTGGCCACCAGTAGGCTTCCCTAATCTTTTCATATGTCACATAAAATCCTTTGTGATCTGCCCATAAGGTCTCATGCATCTCTCTTATGATCTTGCTCTGAAGACTCCTACTTCTAAGTACTGGCAGTGGATTCTTCACCTTGCCTTTATCGTGTCGCCAAATAAGTCTATCCTTCAAGAAAAAGTTGTAAAAATGTTTCTTGGTGGATCTATACTTATTTGTGGGCCAGCCTAAGGAAGGTTTTAACGAACTCAGATAATTTCCTATGTCTTTCCACTCACCATCATACTCATTCTCATGGAATTGCTCATAAAATACATGAGTGGATTATATCTCATCATGTTTGTTTCTCTTTCTACATCATCAGTGTCATCAGAATCATCATCGAGCTTTACATATGAGATCCACCTAAGCATCACAATATCCAAAGAAGAACAATTTTCTATCATACCAATTAGTGGAAGACAATTAGTCTCAACTACAACATTTGCTCCAATGAAATACTCTTTATCGGATTTTAAAGCAGTCACCAATCCTCATAACTCTCTCTTTATCTATGGATTTTTTTCTCTGAGTTTCATGTAAAATCTTTGCACCAAAGCAAACTGCATATCTCTACCCTTTATCAACATCTTGTCCTATGATCCCTATACCAATAGGTCTGGTATCAATAGTCAAAATGATAGGCTTTTGATCCGAATAATCAACACGCTTCAAAATCGGGGCTTCAATTAGCATTTGCTTCAATTTATGCATCAATTTCAAATATTTTTCTGTCCAAATAAATTCTTTCTCTTCCTTAGTAGGTCATATAAAGGGTTCCCAATATGAGCAAAGTGAGGAATCTAGATCACGTAGAAGATATGGGCACCCAAGAATCTACTCATCTCTCTGATATTACTGCAAACCTCAGAAATCCTGTTAATGGCCTCAACTTTCTGTGGGTATGGATTGCGGCCATAATGTCTACATAGATATTCTACAATGAGAACCTCCTCGGCTTCCAAAAATAAATTTCTTTATAGAAAATGTTAGCCCCATCTCTTCAAACTTCTTGCAATCGAAAACATCTAAACTCTCATCTTTCACTCTTTACATCCTTTTGTTGATATATTTAGGTAGTGATGTGTGTGAACACACTAGGACCGTTGGGGCACTTTTTTCCCTCTTTAGCAAGTTTTTTCCCTCTGGCTTGTATATACGCCTATTGCCCTAATGGGCTACTTATCTTTGTACATTCTCTAGTAATACATTCAGTATTGTGTGTTGTGCTCCAAGCTTCTTTTTCTTCCTTGTGCTGTTCGCATGCTTCCGCAGACGTCTAACTCCAACAATTGGTATCAGAGCAGGTCATCGCTTCATCTAGGGTGTCGTCTACACCTCTCTGGTTGTAGTCTCAGAATCGCACGAATTTTGGTGAGCATACTCAGCGTGTTCTCGAGATCAAAATGCCTTCACTTTGTGTGTCGAAATCGTGATCTGAGCTTGTTTCAACCTCCGAATGCATTATCGCAGTGCTTGTACAGGCTATTTTGTCTTTTTGTGCCAAAGGTATATACCTGTTTCGGTTGCTAGTATAAGCTTCTCGAAGCTTGCTACAAGTTTAACATAACTTGTGGGTAGTTCTGTTCAACTTTTTGAGATACAATCAATTTTCTACATCAAGGTATTTTAGCCACCGGCCATGGCTGAAAGCAATGATGTATTTTGTATGTTGGCTGTTGAGGATAAGTTGGATGGTACCAACTACCCGTTGTGGGCTTATATGATGTGACATGTATTGGTTGGAAAAGGATTGTGGAACATTGTGCAGGTGTTGAAAAACGTCCTATCACACCTGCAACTGTTACAACTGCAGGTATTGAAGCTAATGCAAAAGGTGTCAAAGATGATGATATTCTGCATATTCCTGTTCGTGCTGCGGTTTTTGCTGCACCTAATGTAGAGCAACTTCGTTGGGAAGGCACAGATGCCCAAACACATGCATTGATAGCTTTCTCTATCAAACGTGTCATTATTCCTCACATTCGCTCTTGTAGAACAGCTAAGGATGCTTGGGATACACTTACCACATTGTACCAAGCTAGGAATGAGGCTCGTGTTGCTTACCTTCGAAAATAGTTGGAGAGTGAGCACATGAATGAAGGTGATTCTATGGACAGTTTTCTAAAAAAGATCAAAGACTTGAAGGTACAGTTGATTTCTGTTGATGAGGTTATACCAGATACCTCACTTGTGCAGACCGTTTTGAATGGTCTTCCTGAGTCATATTAGAGTCTTGCTTCTACTCTTCGGTTGATGATGAAAGGTAATCCAAATGCCTTGTCATTTGAGGAGTTACTCTCTCCTACTTGCTGAATGACTACTGTTCATAACATCTATGCACTTGCAGCTCATCATGGTTGGAATGTACATCAGTTGGATATCAAAAACTTGATTTTTGAATGGCAACTTGCATGAAAAAGTGTATGTTTTTTAGCCCCGTGGCTTTGTACAGAAAGGGCATGAGGACTAGGTGTGCAGGTTAAAGAAGGCATTATATGGCTTAAAGCAAGCACCACGTGCTTGGCATGAAAAGATACATGCCTATTTTATTGCACATGGTTTTAAGAACAGTGCTAATGATGTACTTTTCATCATTGTCGTTTATGGTGATGACATGCTGCTCACTGGTCCTCATGAGAGGCATATTGATGATTTTAAGGCTGATTTGCATGCCTCATTTGAGATGTATGAATTGGGGCATTTGCATCACTATTTGGGCATTTAGTTTCTGCACGTTGATGGTGGAATGGCTTTGTATATTGACACACTATTGCAGCGTTTCGGCCTTGATGACTGTAAGCCTATTGCCACTCCTATGGAGACAGGTTTACGATTGAGTCTTCAAGATGCTGGAGATGTATTTGATGTTTTTCTCATTCAGTTTCTGCACGTTGATGGTGGAATGGCTTTGTGTCAAAGGAAATATATTGACACATTATTGCAGCATTTCCGCCTTGATGACTATAAGCCTATTGCCATTCCCATGGAGACAAGTTTACGATTGAGTCTTCAGGATGCTGGAGATGCATTTGGTGTTGTTCTCTATCAACAGGCTATTGGATGCTTGATTTACTTATGCATTACTTGGCTTGATATTCAGTTTGCTGTCTCAAATCTGAGTAGGTTTATGCATTGCCCAGGTGTCAAGCATTGGCAGGTGGTTAAGCGCATCTTTCACTACTTGAGTGGTACTCGACTACTTGGGTTGTTTTATCCCAAGGGGGGATCACTACCGCCAGATTTGCATGCTTTTTCTTCTTTTTTTGACTCTGACTTGGCTGGTTGCTATGACACTCGTGTGTCCACTAGTGGCTTTTGCTTCATGCTTGGTAGCTCATGTATATCTTGGTTGAGCAAGAAGCAGCCTACTGTGGCCACTTGCAGTTGTGAAGCTGAGTATAGCGAAGCTTTCACAGCTACTGTTGAGTGTGTGTGGCTCAGACGCCTTATGGCTGATTTGGGTGTTGGTCAGTCTTCTGCCACCACCATCTTCACTGACCGTCAGAGCGCATTGGCAGTTGCGAGGAACCCTGTGTTCCATGCTCGCAGTAAGCACATTGAGGTGCATTATCATTATGTCTGGGAGAGGTTCTCTATTGGGGAGATCAGCTTGGCATATGTGCCCATGCAGGAGAACATTGCAGACCTTTTCACAAAGGTTTTGCCTAGGGAGAAGTTTGAAGCTTTTCGCAAAGCTTTGGGCTTACTTCCTTTTGTGGATTGATTCCACATAGCTTGGCACTTCCTTATACATGAGTGCCAGCTCCTTGTTCACCGCATCACTCCCAGGGGGGATTTGTTGATATATTTAGGTAGTGATGTATGTGAACACACTAGGACCGCTAGGGCACTTTTTTCCCTATTAAGGAGGTTTTTTCCCCCCGGCTTGTATATACACCTATTGCCCTAATGGGTTACCTATCTTTATACATTCTCTAGTAATACATTGAGTATTGTGTGTTGTGCTCCAAGCTTCTTCTTCTTCCTTGTGCTATTCGCGTGCTTCTGCAGATGTCTAACTCCAACACCTTTTATCAGAATATCATCGATAAAAGGCACAGTCATTGAAGGTATAAAGTCTTGTATGACCAGATTCATGGGATTCATCATGTGAGCTATAGAGTTCATTGCCCCTACGACAAAGTACACATGCATAGAAGGCCCAGTGGAGTCTTCATTATTGTGATGTCTCTGCTCTCAATAGTCAACTGAAACTAGTCATATCCTAAATACAAATCATCCATAGATAGAGTGGATGAAATGCCCAACAAATGCTTTTGCAAACTTATCTTCTATAGGTCTTGTCCCTACATTTCTGATTGTGACTTTATGTATAGGCTGCAAATCTTGGATGAAACAAAGTTTCCCATTCTTCTTTGGCACCATGAACCACCTATTTGAATATGGAGCTGAAGATGGTTCCAATATTCGCATGGGTATCTTTTCCTTTAACAACCTCATCAACTTAGGTAAGTGAGCCTTTGAGATTGGAATAGGTCGAATATTCCATGGTATATGTGGCATTGTAAAGATCATCATGGGTAGAACTTTTTTTGGATCTGCATAGCATATCTCATGTGGAAAAAGTGCAAATGCTTTCTCGTGTCTCTTGATAACTTTTATGAACTTTTCTTTCTCTTTTTCTCTAACAAATGATCTTTGTCCAAACTTTATTTGTTTAATAGTCTCCTCAATAAAGTGATGCCCTATAAGCTCTCATCTTCTTAGCATAGGATCATCACACACTCTCAGATACTTTTCATGGCTATCATTTGGCAATGGTTGGGCTATGGGTTTTACCTTCTTCTCAATATTCTTGTACTTTGTATTCACATTCACTTCATGTTCTCGCAAAAACTCAATAATAAATTCATATTCTTGGATAAAACTGAGCATGATAATTTTTTATTTTTCATTTCTTTGAAGTGCTTGCTTAAGTTCTTCTAGAATAGTCGGCCTACTTTCCAACTAGGTTACATTTTCAATCTTCTCATCAGGCAACATGAATCCTAAATGTTTGTAGTGCTTTTTATGTATTTTTCTAAATTTATTTGGAACATTTTCTTTTTTCAAACAAAGTAACTTGAATACAAATGAATATACAAAGAAACTCTGAAGGTTATGTACAAAATCGTGCGAGACATCAAACCAAATCCTACTATTTTTTGGATTTTGAGGTCTACAAAAGCACCCGAATAGCACAAGGAAGAAGAAGAAGTTTGGCGGATAACACACAATACCAATGTATGACCACTAGAATGCACAAAGATAATGATCCATTAGGGTTATAGGCATATATACAAGCCGGGGAAAAAGCCTCCTAAAGAGAGAAAAAAGTGCCTTGATGATAAACTTTGCAGAAAGCCCTAAACTTCTTTCTAGGCAGAGCCTTTGTGAATAGGTGTGCAATGTTCTCCTTTGTCCTTCTTGCCAGGAGGCAAGTCACATAAAGACTAGGTACCATTTTTCATAATAGCATCATATTCTGATTGCATAATAGCCATCTAATTTTTAGAATTTTGTGCTTCATCAAATGAAACAGACTCATTCTCATCACAAAGGATAGAGGCAGCCATAGCATAGCAATCCGATCAAAACAAGCACTATGAGAGCATAAAAGAGTATGATATGATAGAGGTGCATCTAATTTGCTATCTCATAAAGTATGCACCAACCATTTAGGCACAGTTTTTGCCTCCTCTATATCAGTTCTCTCATCAACAAGTGCATCATGTAAATTTGCATAAGAAATGGAATGATTTGCATCATCACATGAAACCTGTTAAGGCTGAGAAGTTGCCTCATTAGGACCAGCACTAGACCTTCCGCCAGTAAAAAGAGGAAGCAAAGTGTCAATACATGTCTTTGGAGCTAACTGATGTCTCCTTTGTACATGAAAGTAATGGTTGAATAACATCTTCCACCAAAAAAACATCATGGCTAACCAAAAAATGCATTTGTTCTGTGGACGATATAGAAGATAGCCTTTGCTTTCATAACTGTACCCAACAACAATACATTTCATTGCTTTATCATCCAATTTCCTGCATTGCTGTTTAGGCACTAATACATATGCCAGACAACCAAAAACACGTAGATGAGCAACATATGGCTTGGATCATGCCAAGACTCATATGGAGTGATAGATTGCAATACTTTAGTGGGACACCTATTAAGTACATATGCTACACACATAACAACCTCAAGCCAGAAACTATGTGGTAAAGCTTGACTCTTGACCATACACCTCTCCATCTCCATGAGTGACCTGTTCTTCCATTCAACAACTCCATTCCATTGAGGTGTATACGGCACTATACATTGATCTTTGATCTCACGTTCAGCCAAAAATGCATTAAAATTAGAAGACATATATTCACCCCCTTGATTAGCACGGAGGGTGCCCACTTTACATGTTGACAGATTTTTAGCCAAAACTAGAAACTTTTTGAAGCACATAAACACTTCAGACAACCAAAAACACGTAGGTGAGCAACATATGGCTTGTGACCATGCCAAGCCTCATATGGAATGATAGACTGCAATGCTTTAGTGGGACACCTATTAAGTACATATGCTGCACACATAATAGCCTCAAGCTAGAAACTATAAGGTAAAGCTTGACCCTTGACCATACACCTCGCCATCTCCATGAGTGAAATGTTCTTCCTTTTAGCAACTCCATTCTGTTGAGGTGTATACGGCACTATACACTGATGTTTTATCCCATGTTCAACAAAAAATGCATTAAAATTAGAAGACATATATTCTCCCCCTCGATCAAAATGGAGGGTGCCCATTTTACATGCTTACATATTCTGAGCCAAAACCAAAAACTGTTTGAAGTACATAAACACTTCGGTCCTTGCTTTTAATGGATATACCCATGCATTCCTGGAAAAATCATCAATGAAAGTCACAAAGTAAAGATAGTTTCCAAAAGAGGGTGTCTGCATAGGACCACAAACATCATTGTGAACAAGGTGCAATTTCTGAGTAGCTCGAACTGGACCATCATTTGGGAATGAGGAACGCTACATTTTTCCCAAAATGAAGCCTTCATAGAAATGTCTACTAGGTGCTTCAAGTTTGGGCAGAGAGGACATCATTTCAAATTTCTATAGGCATAGCAAACTAGGAAAATTCATATGAACAAAGCATGCATGCCAAAGCTTTGCATCTGACAAAGCCTAGGAATCATGTACTGCACATGCTGAATGTTCACAGATTTTTCATAGTTTATGAGCTTATATAGACCACGACATAAAATGCTAGAAGCAATAATGACATTGCCATTTGACAAATCATGAATTGTACATCTATCATGAACAGATTTCACAACCAAGCCAAAGTTGGCTAAAGCTGAAACTAGTAAAAAATTCTTCTTGATCCTTGGCACAAATAAAGCATCTGACAATGTAAAAGAACTACCATCAGCAGTAGTCGAAATGATCTTGCCAACTCCCATAACAAGATAAGAGGAGTTGTTGGCACATGTGACAATATTCCCTGTATGAGCTGGCTCAAGTGAAGTGAAGAAACTACACTGTGAGGTAATATGTTTGATTGCCCCATTATCAAAGTACCAAACATCTAAGTCTACTATAGACATACATTGTTCATGGAAAGTGGGTCATAACTGCAAACACTGGTAAATGCCCATTCTTCATTCTACACAAGATTAGCAGACTCTATTTTGGGTGTAGAGGCCTGTGCAACAACCAATCCAGCCTCTTTCTTCCTTGCCTCTTTAGCAGCCAGTTTTGGACAACTCTTTATGACATGATCATTTGCTTTATAATATTTGCAAAACAATTTTTGCTTTTTTGTTTTCTTCTCGTCTCTTTCATCCTTCTATGATTGTGCAAAATTAGTAGATTTTTGCTTACTAATAGAAGAGCTCCATTTACCTTTGCCCTTTTGACTAGCTAGGAAAGCTTGATATGCAACATGCATAATAGAATTGTTCTACCTAAACTGATCTTCTTGCAACAAAATAGAGGCTAACTCCTCAAATGTTAAGTCATTTGGATTTCCTTTCATCATCAATCAAAGAGTAGAAGCAAAACTCTGATATGATTCTGGAAGACCATTCAAAACGTTTGCACAAGTGAACTGTCAAGCAAGACTTTCATCAGCAAAAATCAACTGTTCCTTCAAATCTTTCATCTTTTTCATAAAATTGTCCATGGAATCTCCTTCATTCATGTGCTCACTCTCCAAACGTTTTCAGAGGTAAGCAACATGACCCTCATTCCTTGCCTGGTACAATGTGGTTAATGTATCCCAAGCATCCTTTGCTATTTTAGAGGAGCAAATATGAGAAATAATGGCACGTTTGACAAACAAGGCTATGAATGCATGTGCATGAGCATCTCTGCCATCCCAACAAAGTTGCTTTACAGTAGGTGCAACAGGAATTGCTGCACAAATAGGAATATGAAGAATATCACCATCTTCAACATCACCTTCAACAACTGGGTTTGCAAGTGTAATATGGCATTTTTCAACACCCTATACAATATTCCACAGTCCTTCTCGAACCAATACATGATGCATCATATAAGCCCATAATGGGCAATTGGTATTGTCCAAATTATCCTCAACAACCAACATACAGAATACATCACTGATTTCAGTCGTGGCCACTGATTAAAATACCTTCATGCAAAAAAATGATTGTATCTCAAAAAGTTTAACAAAACTACCCTATTGAGCTCTGGTAAACCTGTAGCAGACTTCAAGATGCTTATACCGATGAACCAAAAGCTATATATATCTTTGGCATAGAAAGACAAATTTGCCTGCACAAGCATTGTGATAGTGTATTTAGAGATCGAAATGAGCTAAGATCACGATTTTGACACCACATAGGAAAGTTTTTTTGAACTCCTAATCACCCTAAGTATGCTCACGGATTTTTGTGCGATATTGAGACTGTGATCAGAGGGGTGTCGATGATGCCCTAGATGAAGCCGTGACTTACTTTGATACCAATTATTGGAGTTTGAGGTCTATAGAAGCATGCGAACAACACAAGGAAGAAGAACAAGCTTGGAGCACAACACACAATAGTGAATGTATTACCAGTAGAATGTACAAAGATAATGAACCATTAGGGTTATAGGCCTATATACAAGAAGAGGGAAAAAACCTCCTAAAAAGGGAAAAAAGTGCCACGACGGTCCTACTAGTGTGTTCATGCACATCACTACCTAAATATATCAACACTGTTGTCTCGCCCAACTGTGGATCGTAGCAGATATTTTGGTCAAAACAAGCCCCATACTCTCCTACCAATGTACAATCGTCAAGCTTATGAGAGTTAATGGGGTGTTTTCTCAAATTCTTTATATTTCTTCCATGATTTTGGCAAACAGTCATGACTTGCAAGGAGTGTAGACCGGATCTGGATTGGATTCTTGCATAGGTAGATCTGTCATTGTTAACTGAATTGATGGTTGATTTTTTGTTGTAGGAAAGGCAGCTGATTGCAGGTATTCAGCAAAGGAAAATGTGTGCTGACAAGGATAAGCTTTGACTAAAGGAGCTTAAAAACTGGTTGCAGTATAGGGGATGTGTTGGAGTTTCTTGTGGGTTCAGAAGGCTTCACTAGGAGTCTCAGCTACTTTTTATGCTCTCTATGGAAAGAGTTAGGTGAAAACGTCATTCTAGGCAGCTCACTGTTTGATATTCTTTTGAGATGTGGTTTTCTTTTGGAACCTAGACAGGTAGTGGATAATCTTCTTGTGCGAGATTTGGTTGCATTGACGAGCTTGGCGAAAGGTTATGTTGAACATGCACATGGTGGAAGCCCCCTTCTTCTTTGTGAACAAATGAAATTTGGAGGGGAGTTTGTCCAGATCCCGTTGCTAATACTTATGGCCTGAAGGCCTGTGTTGACATTGGAGATATCAACAGAGGTTTGGAGATGCATCATGAACTTGAAGGAGGAGACATTGCCCTTGGTAGTTCATTGATTGACATGATGTGCTACTAGATAGTTGCTGGAAAGAAGGGTATTGAAATACATCGAACGTTGAAACAATGAAGATGACCTTGTAATCAGTGGCACTTTTGTTCAATTGTATGGCAAAAGTGGGCTGGATGTTAAAGCACCCGAGGCATTTAACAAGTTTGTTATTTCAAGAGGCAATTGTGGGGATACTCCTAATTGAAAGAGATCGTACAACGGAGATTTGGAGGCCATGAGAGAGCAGGCGGTGGTCTGCCTGTTTTTTGTCCGATGATGGCAGGGAAGCATGCAAGGGGTGATTACCATTGATGCATGCATGGATAGAAGGAGAGAGGTTTGGTGCTCACGGGGGGGGATGCATGGAGAAAAGGGGAGCCCTTTGTTCAGTGGGCTCTCCTCTTAGATTTTGGGGGGAGTATAGGAACAGGAGGGCTTCTGTCATCTCGTAGAGGAAATCGAGGGAGGACACATAGAGAGGAAGGGGTTCTGTTGACCTGAAAAAAGAAGCGAGTTCTTGTGTTTTTTTGGCTTCATCAGAAGGGGGGGTTTCTAGGTGAGGCACACAAGGGCAGCTGTAGAAAAAAGAGGGGAATCAGAGTAAGGGGAATATTTCGATAAGGAACTGGTAGCTTGGTGGTGACACTACTTGCGAAGGGTGGAGGACACTCAGAGTCTGTGAGTTGGGGACATGAGCAGGACTGAAGAACACGAGTATAGCGGGTTGCTAGGGAAAAAAGGGCTACTGGAGAAGAACCATATATGAGCTAAATCCTACAACGACAACGATTTTCTTCATGAAGGCTTCAACAACAACATGACTAAGGCTCGTTCTAAGGATTTTAATGTCATCGATTTGCGGTCTATTCTGATGGAAACCAAGGAGGATGCACGAAAGATCTTCAAAGAAGGAGGATGAACAGGTACTCGGAATATCTTTGGCCATGTTGTTTTTTTAGATTTGTTGCATGCATCTATCAGGATCTTAACGTAGAGACTTCGACTCCAAGGTCCATTCACTAATCATCATCTCTAATAAGTTGTCTCTGAGCCAAATAGCAAACACAAAAAGCAAACTACAGAATTGTAGATCGCTCCTGTAAATTTGGACTATCGTTTCATTGTGGTACCATGGTCGAGTTGGATTAGGATTAGTGTGAAGCGATCTCCCATTTAGATCACATTATGAATATGTATTACTTAGCCTCTGCAAGTAATAAGTTTGTGATGAAAGTCGAGACACACAGTCAAAGAATCCTGCTTGGCGAGAAAGAATGCAACAGATCCGATTCCTCCATTTTTTTGAGCGCAGGGGAGGAGCTTTTCACCTTGGGAAGTAGAAGTGCTTGCATTTTTACAGATGACTAGAAATTTAGCAACAACATTTATTAGTGCTAATAGAGAGTTCAAGCTGGTTAGCATGATCAACAGGTTCTAGAGTTTTGTGTTTGCACGGGATATGGAGGGAGTGGAATTCATACTGACTTGAAAAATTCTATTCATCATGTTTGAATGGGTTGTTATCAAATGTATAAGTGGTCGAATGGCTTATCACTCTCCATAGAGAGTGGTCAAACCCTTCAAAATTCAAGAGATGCAAGGAGGGAATCAAGGACAGGTTTGGACATTGCACGAAGGTTCAAATCACTGCCAAGGTATCTATTGAATGGAAATAGGATTGGGTGCCAATCGTGGGCATCGATATTAGGGAAAAAAATGCATGTATTGAATGTTGGAGATAGACGTCTGTCGAAGCACGCAAAAAACACAACGATGGAGAAGAAGCTTGGAGCACAACACACAATACTAAATGCATTACTAGAGAATGTACAAAGATAAGTAGCCCATTAGGGCAATAGGCATACATACAAGCCAGGGGAAAAAAACATCCTAAAGAGGGAAAAAAGTACCCCGACGGTCCTAGTGTGTTCACACACATCACTACCTAAATATATCAACAATGCCCCCCTGGGAGTGATGTAGTGAACAAGGAGCTGGCACTCATGTATAAGGAAGTGCCAAGCTATGTGATAATCACTCCACAAAAGGAAGTTAGCCCAAAGCTTTGTGGAAAGCTTCAAACTTCTCCCTAGGGAGAGCCTTCATCAAAAGGTCTGCAATGTTCTCCTGCATGGGCACATATGCCAAACTGATCTCCCCAAACCTCTCCCTGACATAGTGATAATGCACCTCAATATGCTTAGTGCAAGCATGGAACACAGGGTTCCTCGCAACTCCCAATGTGCTCTGACTGTCAGTGAAGATGGTGGTGGCAGAAGACTGACCAACACCCAAATCAGCCATAAGGCATCTGAGCAACACACACTCAACAGTAGCTGTGAAAGCTTCCCTATACTCAACTTCACAACTGCAAATGTCCACAGTAGGCTGCTTCTTGCTCAACCAAGATATACATGAGCTACCAAGCATGAAGCAAAAGCCACTAGTGGACACACGAGTGTCATAGCAACCAGCCCAATCAGAGCCAAAAAAGCAGAAAAAGCATGCAAATCTCGCGATAGTGATCCCCCCTTGGGATAAAACAACCCAAGTAGCCGAGTATCACTCAAGTAGTGAAAGATGTGCTTAACCACCTGCCAATGCTTGACACCTGGGCAATGCATAAACCTACTCATCTGTGAGACAGCAAACTAAATATCAAGCCGAGTAATGCATAAGTAAATCAAGCATCCAACACCCTGCTGATAGAGAACAACACCAAATGCATCTCCACCATCTTGAAGACTTAATTGTAAACCTGTCTCCATAGGAGTGGCAATAGGCTTATAGTCATCAAGGCCGAAACGTTGCAATAATGTGTCAATATATTTCCTTTGACACAAAGCCATTCCACCATCAACGTGTAGAAACTGAATGAGAATAGCATCAAATACATGTCCAGCATCTTGAAGACTCAATCGTAAACCTGTCTCCATAGGAGTGGCAATAGGCTTACAGTCATCAAGGCCAAAACGATGCAATAATGTGTCAATATACAAAGCCATTCCACCATCAACGTGCAGAAACTAAATGCCCAAATAGTGATGCAAATGCCCCAATTCATACCTCTCAAATGAGGCATGCAAATCAGCTTTAAAATCATCAATATGCCTCTCATGAGGACCAGTGAGCAACATGTCATCACCGTAAACCACAATGATGAAAAGTACATCATTAGCATGCTTAACATATAAGGTGCTTTTAGTTGGACTGTTCTCAAAACCATGTGCAATAAAATAGGCATGTATCTTTTCATACCAAGCACGTGGTGCTTGCTTTAAGCCATATAATGCCTTCTTCAACCTGCACACCTAGTTCTCATGCCCTTTCTCCACAAAGCCACGGGGCTGAAAAACATACACTTCTTCATGCAAGTTGCCATTCAAAAATCTAGTTTTGATATCCAACTGATGTACATTCCAACCATGATGAGCTACAAGTGCATAGATGTTATGAACAATAGTCATTCGGCAAGTAGGAGAGAGTAACTCCTCAAATGACAAGGCATTTGGATTGTCTTTCATCATCAACCGAAGAGTAGAAGCAAAACTCTGATATGACTGAGGAAGACCATTCAAAACGGTCTGCACAAGTGAGCTATCTGGTATAACCTCATCAGCAGAAATCAACTGTACCTTCAAGTCTTTGATCTTTTTTAGAAAATTGTCCATAGAATCACCTTCATTCATGTGCTCACTCTCCAACTATTTTCGAAGGTGCCCTATACAGTCACTATGAAAGCTGCCCTATACTCAGCCTCACAACTGGAAATGGCCACAGTAGGCTGCTTTTTACTCAACCAAGGTATACATGAGCTACCAAGCATGAAGCAAAAGCCACTAGTGGACACATGAGTGTCATAGCAACCAGCCCAATCAGAGTCAGAAAAAGCATGCAAATCTGGTGGTAGTGATCCCCCCTTGGGGTACAACAACCCAAGTAGCCGAGTACCACTCAAGTAGTGAAAGATGCGCTTAACCGCCTACCAATGCTTGACTCTTGGGCAATGCATAAATCTTCTCATCTATGAGACAGCAAAGTGAATATCTTGCCGAGTAATGAATAAGTAAATCAAGCGTCCAACAACCTGCTGATAGAGAACATCATCAAATGCATCTCCAACATCATGAAGACTCAATCGTAAACCTATCTCCATAGGAGTGGAAATAGGCTTACAGTCTTCAAGGCCAAGACGTTGCAATAATTTGTCAATATATTTCATCTGACACAAAGCCATTCCACCAGCAACTTGCATAAACAGAATGCCCAAATAGTGATGCAAATGCCCCAAATCAGACATCTCAAATGAGGCATGCAAATCAGTCTTAAAATCAGCAATATGCCTCCCATGAGGACCAGTGAGCAACATGTCATCAACATAAACCACAATGATCAGAAGTACATCATTAGCACGCTTAACATATGAGGTGCTTTCAGTTGGACTGTTCTCAAAACATGTGCAATCAGATAGGTGTGTATCTTCTCATACCAATCACGTGGTGCTTGCCTTAAACCATATAATGCCCTTCATGCCCTTTCTGCATAAAGCCACGAGGCTGAGAAACATACACTTCTTCATGCAAGTCACCATTCAAAAATGGAGTTTTGATGTACAACTGATGTACATTCCAACCATGATGAGCTGCAAGTGCACAGATGCTCCGAACAGTAGTCATACGACATGTAGTTGCAAAGGTCTCATCAAAATCAATGCCTCTTTCCTATGCATAACCCTTTGCAACAAGCCTAGCCTTATTCCTGTCAACTGTACCATCTGGTTTACGCTTCAGCTTGTATACCCACTTAGTGCCAATGGCCTTCTTGCCAAGAGGCAAGTCACATAAAGACCAAGTACCTTTCTTGATTATGGCATCATATTCAGATTGCATAGCAGTCATCCAATTTTCTAAATTTTGGGCTTTATCAAACGAGACAAGCTTATTCTCATCACAGAGACTAGATGCAGCCATAGCATAGCAATATGATGCAGAAGAGGCACTATGAGAGCCTGAACGAGTACAATATGACAAAGGTGCATCTAATTTGTTGTCACGCAAAGTTTGCACCACCCTTTTTGGCATAGTTTTTGCCTACTCAATATCAGCTCTCTCATTAATTAGTGCATCATGTAAATCTGCATCAGAAATGGAATGATTTGCATCATCACATGAAACCTACAAGGGCTGAGAATTTGCCTCATTGGGACCAGCACTAGATTGTCCACCTATAAAAAGAGGCAGCAAAGTATCATACATGTCTTTGGAGCTAAATGATGTCTCCTTAGTACATGAAAGCAATGGCTGAATAGCATCTTCCACAAAAACAATATCACGGCTAACCAGAATGCGTTTAGTCTGTGGATGATATAGACGATAGCCTTTACTTTCAGAGCTGTACCCCGCAAAAATACATTTTACTGCTTTATCATACTTTTTTCTATGATGTTGTTCAGGCACTAATGCATACGCCAAACAACCAAAAATACGCAGATGAGCAACAGATGGCTTGCGATCATGCCAAGCCTCATATGGAGTGATAGAGTGTAGCGCTTTAGTGGAACACCTATTAAGTACATATGCTGCACACATGACAGCCTCAAGCCAGAAACTATGTGGTAAAGCCTGACTCTTGACCATACACCTCGCCATCTCCATGAGTGACTTGTTCTTTCGTTCAGAAACTCCATTTTTTTGAGGGGTATACGACATTGTACACTGGTGTTTTATCCCACGTTCAGGTAGAAATACATTAAAATCAGAAGATATATATTCCCCCCCTCGATTTGAATGGAGGGTGCCCATTTTACATGTTGACAGATTTTCAGCCAAAACCAAAAACTGTGTGAAGCACATGAACACTTCGGACTTTGCCTTCAATGGATATACCCATGCATGCCTAGAAAAATCATCAATGAAAGTCACAAAGTAAAGATAATTTCCAAAAAAAGGTGTTTGCATAGGACCACAGACATTACTATGTACAAGCTACAATTGATGAAAGGCAATCCAAATGCCTTGTCATTCGAGGAGTTAGTCTCTGTTCTGTTGCGGGGAGATCAGTCCAGGCAAAACAGGTCCATTAAGCGTCTTACAGATCAAGCTTTCCTGGCTAGTCAGAAGGGCAAATCAAAATGGAGCTCTTAAACTAGTAAGCAGAAATCTGCAAATGCTGCATATTTGAAGAAGGAAGATAAAGATGAGAAGAAATCAGAAAAGAAGAAATTGTTTTGCAAGTACTATAAAGGGAATGATCATATCATAAAGAACTATCCAAAACTGGCTGCTAAAGAGGCAAAGAAGAAAGAGGCTTGAATGGTTGTTGCAGAGGCCTCTACACCAAAAACAGAGTCTGTTAATCTTGTGCAGGAAGAAGAATGGGTGTTTACTATTGTCTGTAGTTTTTACCCATCTTCTCATGAGCAATGCATGTCTGCAGTAGACTCAGATGTTTGGTATTTTGATAGTAGAGCAACCAAACATATTACTTCGCAGCACAATTTCTTCTCTTCACTCGAGCCTACCCCTATAGGGAATACTTTTACATGCGCCAACAACTCCTCTTATCATGTTATGGGAGTTGGTAAGATCATTTTGACTACTTCTGATGGTAGTTCTTTCACTTTGTCAGATGCTTTATTTTTATGCTAGGGATCAAGAAGAACCTGTTATCAGTTTCTGCATTAGCCAAGATTGGCTTGGTTGTGAAATTTGTTGATGACAGGTGTACAGTTCATGATCTGTCAAATGGCGATGTGATTATTGCTTCTGGAATTTTATGTTGTGGGTTGTACGAGCTCATAGACTATTATGAAAGATTTGTGAATGATTCAGCATGTGAAGTACATGATTCTTAGGCTATGTCAGATGCAAACTTTGGCATGCATGCTTTGGTCATCTGAATTTCGCTAGTTTGCTACGCATGTAGAAATCTGAAATGGTGTCCTCTTTGCCCAAACTTGAGAGTAGAAGCAAAACTCTGATATGAATCGGGAAGACCATTCAGAATGGTCTGCACAAGTGAGCTATCTGGTATAACCTCATCAATAGAAATCAGCTGTTCCTTCAAGTCTTTGATCTTTGTTAGAAAATTGTCCATAGAATCACCTTCATTCATGTGCTAACTCCTGAACTGTTTTCAGAGGTAAGCAACACGAGCCTCATTCCTAGCTTGGTACAATGTGGTAAGTGTATCCCAAGCATCCTTAGCTGTTTTGCAAGAGGGAATGTGAGGAATAATGGCACGTTTAATAGACAAAGCTATCAATGCATGTGCCTGGGAATCTCTGCCATCCCAACGAATTTGCTCTGCAGTAGGTGCAGCAGAAACCGTAGCACGAACAGGAATATGCAGAATATCATCATCTTCGACACCTTCTCCCTCAACTTCTGTACCTACAGTTGTAATAGTTGCAAGTGTGATAGAACATGAACATTTTTCAACACCCTGCACAATGTTCCATAGTCTTTTTGCAACCAATACATGTCGCATTATATAAGCCCATAACGGGTAGTTGGTACCATCCAACTTATCCTCAATAGCCAACATACGGAATACATCACTGCTTTCAGCCATGGCCGGTGACTAAAATACCTTGATGCAGAAGACAAATTCCGCTAGACCTGTTGTAGGTGGTGAAATGAAGTGTGTGGGTACAGGGAATGCAAAATGCACTACTCCTGGAGAATATGTAAGCACATGAACACCTTACCAAAATAGACACTTATAACTTAAACCCTCAGATCAACACTAGGAACCACACTTAGAGGTAAGGATCAAGCTCCGGCAAGCTTGGAGCACAACACCATACTAATTAGAAGGTCAAATACAACACTATGAGCAGACCTCAGGGTATTCTTATACAATGGCTTCGGGACTTCACTACCAGGAGCTCTAAGTTCACTCTCTTCACTCTCAGCTTACATATGGCCTATTCGTGCTCTGCATATCACACATACTTTTCCATTTGCGGGTTCTCCTTTTATAGGAGAGAGGTGAAGAGTTGGTTACAACAGGAGAGTTTGTTCCATCGGGGTAGTGGGAGTTAATGCATTAGGCGGTGACAAGAGTCAGCCTCCAGCCGCCCCTGCCTCAGTGTCGGACCATGTCGTGTAATGATGAGTGGCTGGGTCCGGACCCAACCCTGTGAGGTCATACAGTCGCCCAAATCTTCCATCCTGGTGCCCAACTCTAGATTGGGCGTGTGGTGCCTTGGCCACTATGCCTTGGCCACTGAAGCCTTGGCCACTCATGCCTTGGCCACTGATGCCTTGGCCACTGAAACCTTGGCCACTGAAGCATTGGCCACTGAAGCCTTGGCCACTGATGCCTTGGCCACTGATGCCTTGGCCACTGAAGCCTTGGCCACTGAAGCCTTGGCCACTGATGCCTTGGCCACTGAAGCCTTGGCCACTGATGCCTTGGCCACTGATGCCTGTCATCAATATTTGTTCTACAGGTTGCCCGCCACTAGTGTCTCTCCGTCTCGGAGAGATAAGGGAGTACAATACTCAGTTGTTACAACAAGAAAACATTTACAAAAAACAAAATGCAGTTATAACTAGAGGAGGCCGCGGCATAGTTGGTGTTCTCCAATATGGAGGAGAGGAGGGAGGTGAGGTTAGGAACTTAGAGACAGGAGGGATTGGTCATAAGAGTCTAGAAGGAAAGAGGTGGAACAAGAGGTGGTTCCCATGTGTGGGTATGCTTGCCCAAATGAAGGATGATAGGAGTTGGAGAGGTCTGTAATTGAGGATGAAGGGAGGTGGTGAGGTCACTTAATTGACGATGAGGGGAGGTGGATAGGTCGCCCATGTTGAGAGAAAAGAGGAGAGGAGGAGGTGAGGTCGCCCAAGGAAATGCCAAGGTGAAAGTGGAGGAGAGGTTGAGAGAAAGGAGGAGAGGAGGAGGTGAGGTCGCCCAAGGAAATGCCAAGGTGAAAGTGGAGGAGAGGTCGCCCATGTTGAGAGAAAGGAGCAGAGGAGGAGGTGAGGTCGCCCAAGGAAGGGCCAAGGTGAAAGTAGAGGAGAGGTCGCCCATGTTGAGGGAAAGGAGGAGAGGAGGAGGTGAGGTCGCCCAAATTGTAGCTTGAGATGGAGTAGAGGTCGCCCACATTTGTCAAGGGTGAAGGATGAGAGGTCAATTGCCCATGTTGGTTATTAGTTTGAGATGGAGGAGAGGTTGCCCAAATTATCAAGGGAAAAGGATGACGCCCAGGTTGGCTCTAGAGATTGAAAGGGAGTAAGGTCGCCCAAATTGGCACATTTGAGGGAGAGGAGGCTCGCCCAAGTGGCCATGGAGGTGAGTGAGAGGAGGCTCGCCCATAGAGGTCATAGAGATGATTGGGAGGTAGGTTGCCAAAGGGGTTGCCCAAGATGAGGAGGTAGGGCCAAGGGAGGAGAAGCCTCCTTAGTTGGAGGTTAGTTGGCACCAAGATAGAAATCGGAGGAGTTGCCCGAGGTGGGATGTGGGATAAGTGGAGGGTCGCCCAAGGTGGAATCTTGGAGGAGGATGCCCAAGGTGGGATTTTGGAGGAGGGTCGCCCAAAGTGGAATCTTGGAGGAGGGTCGCCCAAGGTGGGATTTTGGAGGGGGGTCGCCCAAAGTGGATCTTGGAGGAGGTTTGCCCAAAGTGGAATCTTGGAGGAGGGTCGCCCAAGGTGAGATTTTGGAGGAGGGTCGCCCAAATTGGATCTTGGAGGAGGGTCGCCCAAGGTGGGATTTTGGAGGAGGGTCGCCCAAATTGGATCTTGGAGGAGGTTTGCCCAAAGTGGGATTTTGGAGGAGGGTTGCCCAAATTGGATCTTGGAGGAGGTTTGCCCAAAGTGGGATTTTGGAGGAGGGTCGCCCAAGGTGAGATTTTGGAGGAGGGTCGCCCAAATTGGATCTTGGAGGAGGGTCGCCCAAGGTGGGATTTTGGAGGAGGGTCGCCCAAATTGGATCTTGGAGGAGGTTTGCCCAAAGTGGGATTTTGGAGGAGGGTCGCCCAAGGTGGGATTTTGGAGGAGGGTCGCCCAAACTGGCAAATTTGTACCCAAGGTGTATGAGGGAAGGTGGTCGCCCAAGGGAGAGGGATAGATGGTAGTCGCCAAGATTCTAGGAGAGAGAGGTAGATAGGTAGAGCACCAAGGGAAGAAGGTTGAAAATGGTAGTCGCTTATGGAGGATGGATGATATGGAAGTTGGATGCCTTAGAAGGAGAGAGGGTAGCCATTTTGGGAAAAGTTAGGAGTGGAGTAAGCTCAAATTGATATGTTGCCAAATTAGAGGTAGATAATGGAACTTGGAAGATAGAGGGATACTGGAACTTAAAAAAATAGACTCAATATGTTGTGCTCTTGCTCTACTCCTGCTGTTGTGCTCTTGCTCTACTCCTGCTGGAACTTAATTATTTACAAGACTGTTGTGCTCTTGCTCTACTCCTGCTCCACATAGAGCTTCTGCTTCGATTCCTTGACCAAGGGTATTATCAAGTTTTTATAGCTCGAGGCAAAGACATCTTTATGGTTATTCATGAAGGTGATTACTTCTATGAGAAGAGGGTGGTCCCATAACCAACTTGCCAGTAGAAGATTTTGTGGATGTTCTTCTTCCCCTAAGTTGACTTCTTTAACTGGCTCAAGAATTGCCTCTTCTTCATCTTTGAACAGCGTCTGCTCTGTGAATGCTGGACTATCATTGATAGTGATTTCTTCGGACTTTTCCTGTGTCCATCCTACTGGAACTTCTGCTAATGGAAAAATGCTTTCTACTAGTTTTTCGTCTGTTTTGCTTGATTCAATCTTATCTTCCCCTTCAACTCTTTTCTGGATTTTACCTCTTCGAAGATCTTTGGCTGGCTCGCCCAAGACTACAGACTCCACAATAACAGGTTCATCTGCCTCTTTATTCATGATTGCTACCGTGAAACATGTAACATTGTTGGTCTCTTCTATCCAATCCATGATGTCCCCTAGTTCTTCATTGGATAGATTTTCTCCTTCATCAACTTCTTCCTTGATGTCATGTGGTGTGGTTTCACATGGTTCTGTGTGAGACGTTCCGGATGCCCATTGAGCCGCCCAGCCAATTGTAGGAGTAGCCCAAGGTGGCACGTAAGCTGCCCATTCAGGTGCCCAATGTGGGGATCTTAGAGGAGCCCAAGCTTCTGGGGCGACCCAGTTATTCGGAGGCTCCCAGCTTGGATTATGGGGTGGAGTCGCCCAGGTGGAGGAGGGTGGAGGTTCAGTCGCCCAAACAGGACTGAATGGAGTCGCCCAGGTGGAGGAGGGTGGAGGTTCAGTCGCCCAAACAGGAGGTTCAGTCGCCCAGTTATTGAAGGGTGGAGGTGGAGTCGCCCAGCTGGAGGTGGGTGGAGGTGGAGTCGCCCGGCTGGAGGAGGGTGGAGGAGAAGTGGCAAAAATGTCTGCTCCCTCTGGAATGGTTCGTGGTTCCTTTTCTCTAGTGCTTTCTTCCTGTGCATTCTCTTCTGGATGTAGAACAACTTGAGAAGTACCTAGGGCTTCATCTGGTCCTCCTTCCATGTGGAGTTGTCTCATCACCTTATCTGGCCCGGCCACCCATAAGGTGTCACTTCCCCAGTCATGTACCGCTTTACTGTGGCGTAGCCATGGTCTTCCTATCAGCAAAGGGAATCCTCCCTTCACCTTAGGGAGTGTGATTACCACAAAATCCAACACAAATTTTAAGTTATGTATGATAACTTCAACCTTTTCCACTATGCCTAATGGGTTTACTTTGCTTTGGTCTGCCAGTGATACGGTAAAGTGAGCATCTTTAGTTGGTCTCAGGTTTAACCATGACATGGTGTACTCCGGCATCAGATTAATACCAGATCCTCCATCAACTATCACTCCCACCAAGGGAGTTCCCTTGATACTTACAGTTAACCTAGGACTTTTGTAATCAGTGAGAGGTGCCATCCTAGATGGTTCTGAGCTATAAGTTGATGGAATAGGTGTTTGTTGGGAAATTAGAGAAGTGAAGCCTTGCCCGCCACTTAATATGGTGCCAGGGTCTAACCCATTTATGGCAGCCATTACTTCTCCTCTGAATACAGGACTCATTGCTAACAAATTATATAGAGATACCTGTTGGTAGGTGCTCTGCAAGACTTGAACTGCAGTGAGGAAGCCTTCTTGGCTGTTCCTTGAAGCAGATCCATGCTGAAATTGCCTTAGGTCCTCCTTAGATACTGCATATGCTTTGTCAATAACTTGCTCATTAGTATCTGTATCTCTTCCCAGTGAGATTTTTGCTTTGTCTTGGTGGTGGTTGGCTCCATGAGAAGGTTCATGCTCCATGGTCTTTTTCCCTTTGTCTTTTGACGAATCTGTTGCTTCTTTTGCAGCATCTTTCAAAGCTACCTTCTGTTTTTGTCCCCTAGTCATGACTCCGGAAAGTTCCTCGAGTTGGACTACTCGGGCGCTTGGAGAGCCTACATTGCCCTTATCATTAGATACTGTGATCATATGCAGGGGACAAGAGTTACCTGGCGTGCTTGTAGAAGGCATTGACTTTGGGCAGTCCTTCGTGTAATGATCCCTTGTTTCAGGACAATTTTTGCATGGTGGAGCATCCTCAGGAAGTGAACATTTACTTTGGAAGTGTCCATACTCCCCACATCTGTAGCACATTATAGGCCTAGGTGGTCGGTTCTGACGAGGTCTACCTTCTTGCCGTGGAGGTCCTTGATTGGTGTAGAAAGTTGTTACTGGAGGCGTTGTAGTGGATGGTAATGGTGGCTGCCCCAATAGAGAGGATTGAGCCACTCCTACCCATTGAGCTACCGGAGGTTGCCCAGGCATCATAGTCTGATTTCCAAGACCCTTTAGAAAATAACAATCCTTGGCCTCATGGCCACCCTTGTCACAGAACTGGCATGTTAGCTTCCTTGGACATTCGTGTGATGTGTGTCCTTGGGTACTGCACAGAGAACACCACAGTCCAGTTCTCACCTCCCTTAGTGTCTTGAGTTCTTCAAGCTCTTGTCGTAATTGGGCGAGACCTTATGAAGTTCCCTTGTCCTCTTCTCGATTCCTTTGCAGCTTCAAGGTCTCTAGTTCCTTCCTCAAGGCTGTCACCATGTCTTCATCTTGGGGAAAGGTTTTTCCCGGATGTGCTCCAAAATGGACTCGTGCAGCCTCAATCCTTGTGGCAGCTGCTTCGAATTCTCTCAAGGTGGAGTCGGGTCTCAATAGCTCTCTTAGCTTCTGCTGGGTGGACTTTGGCAAGGCCTTCTCCACCCACTTCTTGACAAGGAAATCTCCTGGAGGTTCCGGCAATCTTGCTACTAGTGACCTTGCCCGCGTCATAAGTTCTGAAAATGATTCTCCCATATGCAAGATTAGATTCTCAAGTTCATCCAAGGTTCTTTCTGTAGAGTTACCTGGTCGGAATGCGTCTGTAAACTCGGTCCTCAATGCTTCCCATGTCTGGAAATGGTTTTCCGCGTACTGGCTGAACCATTTGTCCGCCAGTCCCTCAAGAGTGGATGGAAAGAGAGCAAGGAATGCGTCCTGTCGTTGTTGTAAGCCTCTGCTCTTACAAGTTGAAAGAAATCTTCGTACATGATCTTCGGGATCTTCATTAGCACCTCCGTGAAATGAAGAAAATCTGATATTGATTCTTGACAAAAGAGCGGAAAGCTCTTCAGCCATGGCCTTGTTAAGAAGAGTGCGTTGAGTTTTAGTTTTGTCGTCTAACCCTTCTACTCTAGAGACTAGGTTTGAATCTAACCCCTCGATTCTAGAGACCAGGCCAGAAACAGAGAGGCTTCTTATAGGTGTTTGGAAAAAGTCTGGCCGCCTTCTGTGATAACACTTGATTGGTGTCTTCTTAGGGGTTAGCTGCCTCTCTTTGCTAGTTCTGGTGTGGGTCATGGACCATTTTTGGAACAACTTCTTCTGCAAGAGGAGTTCGCCCCAAGGGAGAGGTCGCCCGGGAGAAGTCTTCGCCCAAAAAGAGGTTACTCCAGAGGGAAGTTGGAGGAGGAGAAGTTGACTCCCAAGGGAAAGTTGGAAGAGGAGAAGTTGACACCCAAGGGGCCAACACGGGGATAGGAAGAGTGGTCGCCAAGTCAGGAGCCGGAGAGGAGGTGGAGGAATAGTCGCCCAGAAGCCAAGAAGGAGGATGAGGAGGAAGAGGGCGGTCGCCTAGGAAATCAACAGAGGAGGAGGGGTCACCCAAGCATCTCAGAGAAGAAGTCGCCCAAGAATCCCAAGAAGAGTCGCCCACCAAATGTGCGAAGGATGAGGAGTAGTCGCCCAAAGTTGAGAAGGATGAGGAGAAGTCGCCCGGAAGGTAGGGAGTAGTAGGAGGAAAAAGGGAAGTCGCCCCAGAGGATAGGAAGGGGAAGGAGGGAAAAAGTGGCTCTGGGTACTCAATCTTAAACAATTACTCAAAGTGGAGGGTACTTAAGTCTTAAGTGATTTCTCAAATACGAGAGAAATCTCCAGAAGCCCTGTCCCACCGGGCGTGCCAAATTTTCACCTGTAGGTGGTGAAATGAAGTGTGTGGGTACAGGGAATGCAAAATGCACTACTCCTGGAGAATATGTAAGCACATGAACACCTTACCAAAATAGACACTTATAACTTAAACCCTCAGATCAACACTAGGAACCACACTTAGAGGTAAGGATCAAGCTCCGGCAAGCTTGGAGCACAACACCATACTAATTAGAAGGTCAAATACAACACTATGAGCAGACCTCAGGGTATTCTTATACAATGGCTTCGGGACTTCACTACCAGGAGCTCTAAGTTCACTCTCTTCACTCTCAGCTTACATATGGCCTATTCGTGCTCTGCATATCACACATACTTTTCCATTTGCGGGTTCTCCTTTTATAGGAGAGAGGTGAAGAGTTGGTTACAACAGGAGAGTTTGTTCCATCGGGGTAGTGGGAGTTAATGCATTAGGCGGTGACAAGAGTCAGCCTCCAGCCGCCCCTGCCTCAGTGTCGGACCATGTCGTGTAATGATGAGTGGCTGGGTCCGGACCCAACCCTGTGAGGTCATACAGTCGCCCAAATCTTCCATCCTGGTGCCCAACTCTAGATTGGGCGTGTGGTGCCTTGGCCACTATGCCTTGGCCACTGAAGCCTTGGCCACTCATGCCTTGGCCACTGATGCCTTGGCCACTGAAACCTTGGCCACTGAAGCATTGGCCACTGAAGCCTTGGCCACTGAAGCCTTGGCCACTGATGCCTTGGCCACTGATGCCTTGGCCACTGAAGCCTTGGCCACTGATGCCTTGGCCACTGAAGCCTTGGCCACTGATGCCTTGGCCACTGATGCCTGTCATCAATATTTGTTCTACACCTGTAGCAGACTTCGAGACTCTTATTCTGGCGAACAGAAACTGGTATATACCTTTGGCCAAAAAGACGAAATAGCATGCACAAGCGTTGCGATAGTGCGTTCGGAGGCTCGAAAACATGCTGAGTATGCTCACCAAAATTTGTGCAATTCTGAGACTGCGACCGAAGGAGTGTCAACGGTGCCTTAGATGAAGCGACGACCTGCTCTGATACCAATTGTTGGAGATAGACATCTGCGGAAGCACGCAAACAGCACAAGGAAGGAGAAGAATCTTGGAACACAACACACAATATTGAATGTATTACTAGAGAATGTACAAAGATGAGTAGCCCATTAAGGCAATAGGCGTATATACAAGCTCGGGAAAAAACCTCCTAAAGAGGGAAAAAAGTGCCCGGGCGGTCTTAGTGTGTCCACACACATCACTACCTAAATATATGAACATTGAAAGGTGATTGTCCCTCATTTCAACTAGGAAGAGGAGGATATAGCTACGGGGCATCGAAGTGGTTGTGTTGTTGAGAATAACAGTTTAATTCTATTTTTGCGCTAAAGGTGAAGCTTAGAAATCGATTCTACCGAAGAGATTCTTTGGAATCAGTGATATATAATTCTCTCTGTCTTGTGTTCTACTTATAATGTATGCTCAATTCAATGCTTAAGTGTCCACTAAAGATGCGTGGCGAGATGAACCGTTCTTTTTTTAGAAGATATTCCATTTGTTTCGATGTTCTTATCCTCTCATTTAATTGTGCACATTATTTTCTTGCTGTCATAATATAAAACAAAAAAACATGTGATGGGTGCAGCATCAGAAAGAGTATAATGCGGAGGGAAAAATAACGTATAGTAAGGAGAACAACTAAAAAAAAACAAAGAGATCTTTGTTAGACCAATTGTGTATCAACCCGAGTGCATGAAGTCACTATAAAAGAGTGTCTACCATGAGCGTAATGACGTGGTTCATATGGATGAGAATTTAAGGCTAAAGGGAATCTGAGCGTCGACAAATGCTAGACTATTGATTAAACAACAAGTTGTGCTTCGGTTGTGATGAACCATATTCGAAAGGAAGAGTGACAATGGGGAGCGAAATCAAGGTGTTGTTTTACTTTTGAAAAGTGTGAGATTGATTGCTTCAAAGAAGTTGAGAGTCTGCAAGTATAGGCGGGTGTATGAGAGAGATAGTGTGCGTGTGTGAGTGAAAGAGGCAAAGAAAGAGGCGTTGGTGGGAAGGTAATTGTGTGTGTGTGCATGTGTGGGAGAGTGTATGAACCTGAGGATGATGGGGAGGTGTACACGAAGTGATGTGAAATAGTGGGTGAGCACGCAGGATTATCCATCGGAGATAAATATGTAGACTGCACTACAATATGAACCATCGATTCCTAGGAGTGTTAACCACTATAGAAGCATATATATGCATCTTTTCCCCTTAGTTTAGAACAAACATTTTGGTGCGGTCGCGGGGAAGCCTATGGACCAGGGCATAGACAAAGGAGGTATCAACTGAGAGATAATATTGGCCTCCAGGTAATCCAAGTGGACCAATTCCAGGGGGTTTGAGTAAAATAAAGGCTTGTATAATCATATTTCTCTTGGGCATTAGGACCCAACATTCTGGCGATCCTACTCGGGAGTTGGTTTGGTACTCCTCATAGAGTCGTGCCACGAGTACGCTGGGTGCCCCAATTGTGTGGCACATCCCATCGGCCCAAATTGAGTGCGTTGGCCTAGGTAGAAAGATGTCGCAAAGTTCGCAAGTCGGGGACTTTCAAAAGGTCGGCCCGAGGTTGATGAACTCCGAATGGACTAGAAGTCGAAGCGGGTTTGCACGCTCAATGCGAAGCCGTGCATATGAATGTTGCTGGGTTGGTCCAATCTCGAATTATATTCGGTGTTGGTGTTGCGAGAAATTCGGGCACATTGCAAAGTTTCGCCCTCGTGTGTAAAGTCCATTGGACTTTGTCCCTAGATGCGTAGAATGCGGGAAAAAGAGGCTATGCAAGCATGTGTGTGGCTCAAAAGAGGTGACTTACGTAAAGGCCACAATGAATGACTCGGATAGGTGTTTATCCTCTTTGTATGTGGAAGTTGACATGAGTGGAGTCGCTTCATCGACGGAGACGACAAGAGAGAATGGAAACACAGATAGGGAATCCCTGAATCAAGCTTTGATGGAACTCATAAAGAACTTGGAGTGTCAAGTCAATTTGCTTCGGATAGAGAAGGATAGCGAGAGAACCAAGGTAGAAAAGCTTGAGGAAAGTCAAGCGAGGTTAGGAGAGGTTTTTGCAAAATGTGTAGAACAGTTGCAAGTTGTGGAGAATAGACACAAGGAGTTGAAAGCGAACAAAAGCTTGAGGGAAGGCCTTGCGAGATCTGAGCATGAAAAAGTGATCTTAGATCTAAGAACTGGCTTGATGATAGCCGATTGCCATAGCATTGCGATCGAGGAGGATTCCCCTAAATATGATGATGACCTGGCATAGAGAATCGACCAAATGGAAAAGGAAATTGAGAAATTGCGAGAGATGATTGGTAGATATGATGACCAAGCAGATAAGGTAGTTGAAGAGTTCAACCTGGAGCTAGAAAGAATGAAAAGTGCCAAGGTAGAGAGCGATGAGAAAGTGAGACGGGTAGAGAAAGAGAATGCAAGGCTAAGTAGCAAGCTTGGTAGGTGGATGAATCGAAAAGACGATGAGACACGAGGATAGGTAGAGGACCCGAAAGTAGGAAAAATGGAAGGAGAGCTGAAAGCCATGTTGGATAGGTTGGATGCGTTTAGAATGGAGTTAGAAAGGATGAAGAATGAATTGTTGAAGAAGGTAGATGATCTGGATGTAGAAAATATGAGTAGGATTTGGGAGGAAATATCGATTAGAGAGGAAGTCGAGAAGTTGACTATTCAAGTTGAGAAGAGGGAGGATGTTCCCCTCGGATCTGAAAAAAGGATGAGAGAGTTAGACGAAGAGATGGAGCAAATATGGAATCGGTTCTAAAGCATTGACTCTGACCTGTTCCAATATCAGAGTGCTATTGAGCACAATAAAGAAGGGATAAGGGACTTAGCGATGAAGCTTGAGGCATTGAGGAATGTAGTAATGAATGGTGGCCTTCCAGACCGTATCCCCTGGCTACAGGACATTATTTGCAAGCTATCGAGTCATGTGGAATCTTTGCGAAGAAGAAGTTGGAGGTGAAAGAGGATTCGACGAGGCGGTGGATGCCAGTGAGGATGGCTTAGGTCTGATTAGGGTTTGCTTTGTCAGGATTGCAAGTTGGAGATGTGAGGACGGATGGATCGAGTGTGTTGTATGCTTAGGAACTAAAGTGACACTTTTTGAGGTAGTGACAGAAAGAAGATGTGTTTCATTGGGATGTCCAGGGGGGACATATGTATATGCATCATGATTGGGATGGTTGGGAAAAAGGCCCTTTCTTTTGTCTCATAATTCTCGAGATCTTGGAAAAAAAAAAAAGAGAAAAAGAAATCTATATGTTTATGTATGTGTGTGTGTGGCTACACGCCTATGTGGGCCAATAGGTGGGTGGACCCACTTTGGCCATGTGGTCAAAGCCACGAACCAATGTCGGTTTCGCATACGACTAACTGTCGGTGTGTCGTGTGCTACGTTCGATTGGTAGATGGGTGGAACAAACTCGATTGGGTGGTCGAGTCCACGAGTGGCATCTAGCTTTAGCGTAGGTCGGCTAGTGTGAGTAAATAGATAAATAAATAAATGGAAAAAATAAATTTAAAAAAAAGGAAAAAATTCCTCGCTCGAGGGGAGATTGAAGAGAGGTGAGAGGGCATGATGCCTAGATGGGTATGTGTATGTGTTGTGGGGATATGGGCAGATGTGGACTCTTGATGAAGCATGTCAAATCGACGCTTAAGCTCGGCTAGGATTTTTGTTTCGACGTGTCTCTAGAAGACTTGGACCTGATTGTTAGGTACCTTGGTTGTCTAGAAACCTTCGGGAAGTGTTCAATTTGGCTCTTAGGTGGTGCAACAACTTGTGAAGTCCAGAATCACATTGACGACAAGCGGTCTTCTCGAGGTGACCCGATGTTAAACTTGAGAGGTCTTTGCCATATATTTGTCAAGTTAGAGAGTTGGGTTGGTGACCAAGCATAGAATTTGATTGATGAGCAAAAGAGTAGAGAGTAGATAAAAAGGTAAATAGGAATAGAAAACCCTAGGTGGGAAGGAAATGGGAAATGGACGAAAGAATTTGGGTTAGAAGTGGGAAGAGAAGCAAGGGAGTGATCGTATAGACGGAAGAGTGTTGAGAAGGGAATGTTGGGGTGCTTTCTGTTTGCACTAGTACATGGCGTGTGCAAAGAGGATGTCAAACATGCATGTGTGACCATTTTGATGAAAAGTGGTCGAATGCTTTTGATGAGTTTGCAGACGCGAAGGACACGACAGTATACGAGGTCGGTAAGTAATGTGATTGATTTTGATACTAATTGATGTTGAGTGTATGATTGCAGGTACCTCATTAGGAAAAGGATGGAACAGGTAATTAATCTATGGAAATGTTTGGATGACGATGTGGGTTGCAGGGATGCAAGAACAATTTGGCTCGTCGAGGACCTCTTCGTAAGCAAAAGGGGGGAGTATATTAACTGAATTGATGGTTGATTTTTTGTTGCACTAATGTGTCTTCATTGTGTAGGAATGGCGGTCGATTGCAGGTATTTGGCAAAGCAAAATGTGTGCTGACAAGGATAAGCTTTGACTAAAGGAGCTTAAAAACTGGTTCCAATATAGGGGATGTTGGAGTGTCGCCTGGGTTCAGAAGGATTCACCAAGAGTCTCAACCACTTTATGCTCTCTATGGAAAGAGTTGGGTGAAAACGTCATTCTAGGCAGCTCATTGTTTGATATGCTTTTGAGATGTGGTTTTCTTCTGGAAGCCAGAAAGGTAGTGGATAATTTTCTTGTGCGAGATTTTGTTGCATGGACGAGCTTGGCGAAAGGTTATGTTGAACATGCACATGGTGGAAGCCCCGTTGTTCTTTGTGAACAAATGCAATTTGGAGGGGAGTTTGTCCAGATCTCGTTGCTAATACTTATTGCATGAAGGCGTGTGGTGACATTGGATATATCAACAAAGGTTTGGAGATGCATCATGAACTTGAAGGAGGAGACACTGCCCTTGGTAGTTCATTGATTGACATGGTGTGCTACTAGATAGTTGCTGGAAAGAAGGGTATTGAAATACATGCGAACATTGAAAAAATGAAGATGACATTGTAATCAGTGGCACTTTTGTTCAATTGTATGGCAAAAGTGGGCTGCATATTAAAGCACCAAAGGCATTTAACACGTCTATTTTTTCGAGAGGCAATTGTGGGGATACTCCTAATTGAAAGAGATCCTACAATGGAGATTTGGAGGCCATGAGAGAGCGGGCGATGTTCTGCCTGCTTTTTGTCAGATGGTGGCAGGGAAGCATGCGAGGAGTGATTACCATTGATGCATGCACGGATAGAAGGAGAGAGTTTGGGTGCTCACAGGGGGGGACGCATGCAGAAAAGGGGAGCCCTTTGTTCAGTGGGCTCTCCTCTTCGATTTTGGGGGGGAGGTCTCTTCGCTTTTGTGTACAGGAACGGGAGGGCTACTGTCAGCTCGCAGAGGGAATCGAGGGAGCACACATAGAGAGGAAGGGGTTTTGTCGACCTGAATAAAGAAGCGAGCTCTTGTGTTTTTTTGGCTTCGTTAGAAGGGGGGTTTCTAGGTGAGGCGCACAAGGGAAGCTGCAGAAAAAAGAGGGGAATTAGAGGAAGGGGAATATTTCAATAAGGAACAGGTAGCTTGGCGGTGACACTCCTTGCGAAGGGTGAGAGGACACTCAGAGTCTGTGAGTTGGGGACACGAGTAGGACTGAAGAACCCGAGTATAGCAAGTTGCTAGGAAAAAAGGGGTTGCTGGAGAAGAACCATATCTGAGCTAATTCCTACAACGACAATGATTTTCTCTGCGAAGGCTTCAACAACAACAGGACTAAGGCTTGTTCTAAGGATTTTAATGTCATCCATTTGCGGTCTATTCTGATAGAAACCAAGGACGATGGATGAAAGATCTTCAAAGAAGGAGGATGACCAAGTACTCGGAATATCTTTGGCCATGTGTTAGCCCACAATTTGGTTGGTTTTGATGCACTAATGTGGTTCTATTTGGCAGAAAATTTGTTTGATTTCAGATATATGAGAGGAATTCCTCATGGTGATCGCAAGAAAAAGCGGAGAATGAAGGAGGGAGCCGTCAGCAAGCATTGATTTACAGTCTCCACAATTAATAGCAATGGCTCGGGTTGCTAGAGTAGTCAATGAGAGTGTGGGAATGGTGGACTTAGAGGAAGTCAAGTCTGTTACTGATTTGATGCGAGATATGGAGAATGAAGGCAGGACATTTTTCAAGGATGTCATTTCCAATGGAGGCATACTATAGTTGTTTCAGACTCAGGAATGCTGTATACATTCGGATGGAGTAAATATGGGCAACTAGGGCGTGGTGACCAAAAAGACCATCTTGTGCCACATCATGTGGCTTATCTTAAATCTCATCGGATCGTCCAGGTGTCGAGAGGCTGGGGGCATCTGCGCATGTAGCTAACGACGGCAGTTTTGGGGAGGGAGGATAGCAAAAAGGGGATGTAAGCATTCTCGTTTTTTGGTTTTTTTTACTGCGGGAGAGAAGTCGGGGGGGGGGGGGGTCGGCATATGTGAAGCACCGTTTACAGGAGATAGGGAGGCCAGGACCTAGAAGGAGGCAGCAGAAGGGGGAGTCGGGACATGTACCCCTACGGGGACATTCACGAAAGGGGAAAGGAATCTGAGAAAAGGAATCTGAAGAAACTCTGGAGGGGAGCAGAAGAGAAGAAACGAGGAAGAGTGGGAGGAGGTGTGCAGCTAAGAAGGGCGTCGACTCTCTAAGGGGAGCACATCGAGCGGGTCTTCTGGCATGGAATGATATGGACAGGAAACAGAAGAAGATCGAAGGCAAAGGATCACTTGTGCTCTGCAAATAGTTTCTATTGAAACTCGAGCCGCACTACAATTTTAAAGGAGAGAAAGTTGGGAAAAGAGTTGTTCATCCACGTCTGGCAATACGTGTTGATGGTTCTGATGAGTAGTAATTTCCTATGCTTGCGCATCACTGATGGACTCGTGTATATTGTCTTTCTCTGAACACATAGATCTTATGCATGACAAAGAACAGAGGAATCACATGGAGATAAAATGACTATGCAAAGTGAGCATTCTCAAATATGTGAACATGAGATGACAGTTCAATGCCTCGCTTTTCATGCTTCTATTGGGGACGAACTCCAAGTACAGGATTACAAAGGTTACTATTTCTGGGAGATGCCTGAGGAGGAGACTGATCGGAGTGCAGAGAGTGGGCCTTGCTGGAGCTGCAAGGCGTATTAGAAATTCAACCATCCGCTCAGCATCTTCCTTTGAATGCATTTTCCATTGGTTCCTTATGCCGCTCACAACAGGAGAAGTATTATTTCACAAGTGGATATCATGAGCTAGAGGGGAAGAAGGTGTCCCTGAAGAAACCAATGCTGGTGCTTCAGAAAGTCCTAAGAGAAGACCCCACAGATGTTGAGTCATTCCCCGTGGTTCTATCGACTCAATACCCGACACAAGTACAGAAGACTTCAGAGCTCAAGGCTATTGGGATAATTCGTCACAAAATACTGTTCAAGACTAGGCCCAAAGCACTTATTTCCAAGTCGAAAAGCAAGACAAAGGAGCTAAAATAACTCAAGGTAGAGGTGCTGCAAGACCATGAAAATGTGCTGAGTATAGAGGAGCACAAGAAGTTCACAAAGCAACATAGCCTCTCAGTGATCTGCGAGGTCTATGTGCAACTCATTCTTCTATTCAAAGGGGAACGGCATAACATTCGTTGTTTGCTCCTATGTGAAAAGCTCTTTGCCGAAAAGGATACATCATTTTTGCACGAAAAGTTCTTCAGAGAATCCATCAGAAGGTCTTCTCGCTCAGCATTCGACACTCTTTTTGAACCGAGAAACTGCTGATGTAAGTACATATGCATCTTTCCTTCGCTCGCCAGTTGTCTCTCGGTCTTTGTCCGATGGCCAGAAGGTACATAATGGTATAGTGCTGCATGGTTATGATGGGGACTTCTTATTGGGAAACTTGATCGTACAGATGTATGTGCGATGCACACATTTGGATGATGCACGCTTCTGTTTTGACTCTCTTCATGACCGTAGTCTGTTCACTTGGAATTTCCTGCTGAAAGCATATGATGGGCTTGGCTTCTACAAAGAAGTGCTTTACCTCTTTGCCCAAATGCTTCAGGAAAACATTATTCCAGACAAATGCTCATATGTCTGCATACTTTCGGCATATGCTAGTAACCCATCTGCATTGTGTCAGGCAAAAAGTATCCATTGTTGTGTTCTCAATGTGGGTCTCAATGTAAATTTTATCGTTGCAACTGCACTCATCAATTTGTATGGAAAATCTCATGATTTAGAGCATGCATGCAGTGCATTTGAGAGCCTTATCGAGAGAGACATAGTATCGTGGAACGCTCTTATTGCAGCATATGGAAATCAAGGGCTATGAAGAAAGGTAGAGTGAGATTATAGGTGTAAGAGAATATGCGGGTGTATGTGGGTATGTAGGCATAATTGTGCACGGGGGGTGTGAGTGAAAGAAGGTAAGTGTGAGGACGAGAGTATGGGTGCATGTGTATGCACCTATATGTGAAAATGTGTGGATCTGTGAGTGAGGAAGAAGAGTGAAAAGAGTGTGTGAGGGTGTGAAAGAGTGAATGTGTGCGTGGAAGTACATGCGCGGGCATGAGGGTGTAAAAGAGAAAGAGGGTCAAGTGTGAGTGAGGAAAGAGTGCAATTGCGAGAGTCAGCTATTGTAGTTGGTCCTTGGTTTTTGTTCGGGCACTGGTTCCCATTCCTTTCTCTTTCCACAGATACATTCGAGATGAATCGTGGACTGAGAGCAAAAAGAAGCTAACATCGTACAAGCAAATTGGGCAGCAAATAGGTCTTTTCCGTTGGGTTTAGGACCCAACATTTGGTGCGTTTGCCGGGAACATATGAGCTAGTGCATTGACATAAGAAGAATCCATTGTGAGATAATTGTGGGCTCTAGGTGATCCAAGTAGACCAATTGCGAGGGGTTAAACCAAATAAAGTCTCATATAATCATTTGTTCCGTGGGCTTAAGACCTATTCATTTTGGTGCGTCTGTCGGGAATTGGCTTAGCACATCTCATAGAGAGTGCTACGAGTTCGCTTGGTGCCCCAATCGTGTGGCACAGCCAAGTCAATCCCAAATCTGCTTTGATCTTCATTAGAGAAATGGCCCAACAAATACAAGCCTCTAGTTTTGAGAAAGCGAATATAAGGCAAGGGAATTTTGGACAAAATAGATGGATATGTTCTCGTCCAACCATGAGACATCATGTGAACCGAGGGTGGGGATTTGGCCCGATATCAAATTATTTTAGATGCTGGTGTTGCGAGTAGATTGGGCATATAGCCAAATATTGCCCTCGTGTATGCACCCCGCTGGATTTTGTCCCCACATGTGCGAACTGTGGAAAAAAGAGACTATGCGAGCACGTGTGTGGCTCGAAAGAGGTGATTGACCTAAAGGTCGCAACGAATGAACCAGATAGGTGCTTATCCTCTTTGTATGTGGAAGTTGACAAAGGTGGAGTTACTTCATCGACGGAGACTGCGAGAGCAAGTGAAAGCAAGGACACTGGATCTCATGATCGAGACTTGGTAGAACTTGTGAAGAGCTTGGAATGTCAAGTCAATTGGTTGCAGGTGGAGCGAGATAACGAGAGGAACAAAATAGAGAAATTAGAGGAAAATCAAGTGAAAATGGCCGAGGTCCTAGGAACTTGGGAAAAGCAAGTACGAGTGTTGAAAAACAAAGACAAGGAAAGGAAAAGAGTAAACAAAAGCTGGAGGAAAGATCGTGTGAAGCCCGATAGTGAAAACGTGGTCTGGGACTTGAGATCCGGCTTGATGGTAGCCGACTGCTTTGGAGTTGCGATCGAAGAAGAGCTCTCAAGAGACGAGAATGACCTGATGAGGAGGATCGAAGGAATGGAGCATGAAATCGAGAAGGTAAAAAGCATAATCCGTCGATACAGTGATCAAGCGGGTAAGGCATGTGACGAGTTCCACCTGGAGTTAGAAAGAATGAAAAGTGCCCAAGCAGAGAGAGATGAAAAAATGAGACGTGTAGAGAAAGAGAATGCAACGCTGAGTAGCAAGCTCGGTAGGTGGATGAATCGGAAAGATGACGAGACGCGAGGACAGGTGGAGGATCCGAGAGCGAGGAAAACGGAGGAAGAGCTGAAAGTGGTGTTGGATAGGTTGGATGCGTTCGGAACAGAGTTAGAAATGACGAAGAATGAATTGTCGAAGAAGGTAGATGACCTGGATGAAGAAAATATGAGTAGGATTTGGGAGGAAAGATCGATTAGAGAGGAAGTCGAGAAGTTGACCGTTCGAGTTGAGAAGAGGGAGGATATTCCCCTCGGATCTGCAAAAAGGGTGAGAGAGGATAAAGAGATGGAGCAAATATGGAATCGGTTTCGAGGCATCGATTGTGACCTGTTCCAATATCAGAGTGATATTGAGCACAACAAACAAGGATTAAGGGACTTAGCGGCGAGGCTTGAGGCACTAAGAGGTATAACGGCTAATGGTAGTTTTCAAGGTCATCTATCAGGTCAGGTGGAATCTCTGCGAGGCAGAGGTTGGAGATGAAAAGAATAGACGAGGCGATGGATGCCGGTGAGGACGGCTTGAGTTTGATTAGGGTTTGCTTTGCGGATTGCGAGTCAAAGATGTGAGGACGGGTGGACCAAGTCGGCTGTACACTTAGGACTGAAGTGACACTTTTTGAGGTTTCAGGTCGGCAAAGTAATTAGTGTGTGCGGGTTTTGCGAGGACGGGTTGACCATGGCATTAGTGGCTTGATTTTGGCTTGAGTGGAAGCAGAGAGGAGATATGTCTCATTGGGATGTCCATGGGGGGATATATGTATGTGTGTTGTGATTGGTTGGGTTGGGAAAAGATCCTTTCTTTTGTCTCCTAATTCTCGAGATGCGGGAATGAAAAGAAAATGAGAAAAATATATGTTTGTGTATGTGTGAGTGTGGCTACGCGCCTATGTGGGCCGATAGGTGGGTGGACCCACTTTGACCGGGTGGTCAAAGCCACGAACCGACGTCGGTTTCGCACAGGGCTAGCTGTCTGTGTGTCGCGCGCTCCGTTGGGTTGGTAGATGGGTGGAACAAACTCGATCGGGTGGTCGAGTCCACGAGTCGCATCCAGCTTCAGTGTAGGCCGGCAAGTGTGAGTAAATATGAAAAAAATGATGAAAAAAAAAGAGAGAAGAAATGTGGAAAAAATGAATGAGAAGAATTCCTCGCTCGAGGGGGGACATAAGAGAGGTGAGAGAGCATGATGCTCGGATGGGAATATATGTGTTTGTGTTGTGGGGATTTGGGTTATGTGTGGGCTCCCGATGAAACATGTCAAATTGAAGCTTAAGCTCGGCTAGGGTTTTGGTTGCGATGTGTCTATGGAAAGCTTGGACTTGAGGAATCCAATCGTGCTAGTTGCATTGTTTGTCTGCAAACCTTCCAGAAGTGTTCAGTTTGGCTCTTAGGTGGTATGACAACTTGAGAAGTCCTGAATCGCGTTGATGATGAGTGGTCCTGTCGAGGTGAGCTCGTGTTAGGCTTGAGTGGTCCTTATCGTGTATCCATCAAGTGAGAGTGGTGTGGTGGTGACCTAGCATCTGATCTAGTTGACGAGCAAGAAAAACAGAGAGATAGACAGGAAGGCAAGCGGGTAGTGGAAACCCTAGGTAGAAAGGGAATGAAAAATCGGCGAGAGAACTCAGCTAGAAACGAGAAAGAGAAATCAGGAAAGCGATCGTATGGCCAAGAAGAGTATCAAAAATAAAAGTGGGGAATGGTTTTGATTATATATGGTGTGTGTGGAAAGTGTGTTGAGTATGCATGTGGAACAAAGATTTGTGACGTGTTGAATGAGTAGTCGAGAAGAGTGACGAGAGCGAATGTGGACATGTCTTCTGTTTGCTTGTATGTACGTAGGTTGTGTGTGACGAGAATGCATGTGTGATGTGGAATCTTGATGTGTGTGTTGAGTATATATGTGTGATGTGGATGATTGATATGATTGTCTTTTCATTTTGGTTGTAGATATTGTCATTTGAGGATCAAATGATCTAATATGTTTGATGAGTTGTAGACAGGTAGACATGGCGGTGAAGATGCGAGAAGATGGACAAAGATGATAAGTGAAATGATTGGATTTTGGTACTGACCGATGATTGTATGAGGGTGATTGCAGGTGCTACCTTGAGGAAGAAGAGTATGGTCATGCAAGGTAAAGACTTGTATTTGTTTGAGTGATGATCACATGTTGGAACTGGAGTGCAGGTAGCATATCGTTCGTCAGGGACGACTTCGCAAATAAGAAGAGGGGAGTATGTTAGCCCACAATTTGGTTGGTTTTGATGCACTAATGTGGTTCTATTTGGCAGGAAATTTGTTTGATTTCAGATATATGAGAGGAATTCCTCATGGTGATCGCAAGAAAAAGCGGAAAATGAAGGAGGGAGCCGTCAGCAAGCATTGATTTACAGTCTCCACAATTAATAGCAATGGCTCGGGTTGCTAGAGTAGTCAATGAGAGTGTGGGAATGGTGGACTCAGAGGAAGTCAAGTCTGTTACTGATTTGATGCGAGATATGGAGAATGAAGGCAGGACATTTTTCAAGGATGTCATTTCCAATGGAGGCATACTATAGCTGTTTCAGACTCAGGAATGCTGTATACATTCGGATGGAGTAAATATGGGCAACTAGGGCGTGGTGACCAAAAAGACCATCTTGTGCCACATCATGTGGCTTATCTTAAATCTCATCGGATCGTCCAGGTGTCGAGAGGCTGGGGGCATCTGCGCATGTAGCTAACGAGGGCAGTTTTGGGGAGGGAGGATAGCAAAAAGTGGATGTAAGCATTCTCGTTTTTTGGTTTTTTTTACTGCGGGAGAGAAGTCTGGGGGGGGGGTCGGCAGATGTGAAGCACCGTTTACAGGAGATAGGGAGGCCAGGACCTAGAAGGAGGCAGCAGAAGGGGGAGTCGGGACATGTACCCCTACGGGGACATTCACGAAAGGGGAAAGGAATCTGAGAAAAGGAATCTGAAGAAACTCTGGAGGGGAGCAGAAGAGAAGAAACGAGAAGAGTGGGAGGAGGTGTGCAGCTCAAAAGGGAGTCGACTCTCTAAGGGGAGCACATCGAGCGGGTCTTCTGGCATGGAATGATATGGACAGGAAACAGAAGAAGATCGAAGGCAAAGGATCACTTGTGTTGTGCAAATAGTTTCTATTGAAACTCGAGCCGCACTACAATTTTAAAGGAGAGAAAGTTGGGAAAAGAGTTGTTCATCCACGTCTGGCAATACGTGTTGATGGTTCTGATGAGTAGTAATTTCCTATGCTTGCGCATCACTGATGGACTCGTGTATATTGTCTTTCTCTGAACACATAGATCTTATGCATGACAAAGAACAGAGGAATCACATGGAGATAAAATGACTATGCAAAGTGAGCATTCTCAAATATGTGAACATGAGTTGACAGTTCAATGCCTCGCTTTTCATGCTTCTATTGGGGACGAACTCCAAGTACAGGATTACGAAGGTTACTATTTCTGGGAGATGCCTGAGGAGGAGACTGATCGGAGAGTGGGCCTTGCTGGAGCTGCAAGGCGTATTAGAAATTCAACCATCCGCTCAGCATCTTCCTTTGAATGCATTTTCCATTGGTTCCTTATGCCGCTCACAACAGGAGAAGTATTATTTCACAAGTGGATATCATGAGCTAGAGGGGAAGAAGGTGTCCCTGAAGAAACCAATGCTGGTGCTTCAAAAAGTCCTAAGAGAAGACCCCACAGATGTTGAGTCATTCCCCGTGGTTCTATCGACTCAATACCCGACACAAGTACAGAAGACTTCAGAGCTCAAGGCTATTGGGGAAATTCGTCACAAAATACTGTTCAAGACTAGGCCCAAAGCACTTATTTCCAAGTCGGAAAGCAAGACAAAGGAGCTAAAATAACTCGAGGTAGAGGTGCTGCAAGACCATGAAAATGTGCTGAGTATAGAGGAGCACAAGAAGTTCACAAAGCAACATAGCCTCTCAGTGATCTGCGAGGTCTATGTGCAACTCATTCTTCTATTCAAAGGGGAACGGCATAACATTCGTTGTTTGCTCCTATGTGAAAAGCTCTTTGCCAAAAAGGATACATCATTTTTGCACGAAAAGTTCTTCAGAGAATCCATCAGAAGTTCTTCTCGCTCAGCATTCGACACTCTTTTTGAACCGAGAAACTGCTGATGTAAGTACATATGCATCTTTCCTTCGCTCGCCAGTTGTCTCTCGGTCTTTGTCCGATGGCCAGAAGGTACATAATGGTATAGTGCTGCATGGTTATGATGGGGACTTCTTATTGGGAAACTTGATCGTACAGATGTATGTGCGATGCACACATTTGGATGATGCACGCTTACGTTTTGACTCTCTTCATGACCGTAGTCTGTTCACTTGAAATTTCCTGCTGAAAGCATATGATGGGCTTGGCTTCTACAAAGAAGTGCTTTACCTCTTTGCCCAAATGCTTCAGGAAAACATTATTCCAGACAAATGCTCATATGTCCGCATACTTTCGGCATATGCTAGTAACCCATCTGCATTGTGTCAGGCAAAAAGTATCCATTGTTGTGTTCTCAATGTGGGTCTCAATGTAAATTTTATCGTTGCAACTGCACTCATCAATTTGTATGGAAAATCTCATGATTTAGAGCATGCATGCAGTGCATTTGAGAGCCTTATCGAGAGAGACATAGTATCGTGGAACGCTCTTATTGCAGCATATGGAAATCAAGGGCTATGAAGAAAGGTAGAGTGAGATTATAGGTGTAAGAGAATATGCGGGTGTATGTGGGTATGTAGGCATAATTGTGCACGGGGGGTGTGAGTGAAAGAAGGTAAGTGTGAGGACGAGAGTATGGGTGCATGTGTATGCACCTATATGTGTAAATGTGTGGATCTGTGAGTGAGGAAGAAGAGTGAAAAGAGTGTGTGAGGGTGTGAAAGAGTGAATGTGTGCGTGGAAGTACATGCGCGGGCATGAGGGTGTAAAAGAGAAAGAGGGTCAAGTGTGAGTGAGGAAAGAGTGCAATTGCGAGAGTCAGCTATTGTAGTTGGTCCTTGGTTTTTGTTCGGGCACTGGTTCCCATTCCTTTCTCTTTCCACAGATACATTCGAGATGAATCGTGGACTGAGAGCAAAAAGAAGCTAACATCGTACAAGCAAATTGGGCAGCAAATAGGTCTTTTCCGTTGGGTTTAGGACCCAACATTTGGTGCGTTTGCCGGGAACATATGAGCTAGTGCATTGACATAAGAAGAATCCATTGTGAGATAATTGTGGGCTCTAGGTGATCCAAGTAGACCAATTGCGAGGGGTTAAACCAAATAAAGTCTCATATAATCATTTGTTCCGTGGGCTTAAGACCTATTCATTTTGGTGCGTCTGGCGGGAATTGGCTTAGCACATCTCATAGAGAGTGCTACGAGTTCGCTTGGTACCCCAATCGTGTGGCACAGCCAAGTCAATCCCAAATCTGCTTTGATCTTCATTATAGAAATGGCCCAACAAAGACAAGCCTCTAGTTTTGAGAAAGCGAATATAAGGCAAGGGAATTTTGGACAAAATAGATGGATATGTTCTCGTCCAACCATGAGACATCATGTGAACCGAGGGTGGGGATTTGGCCCGATATCAAATTATGTGAGGAAACATGTCAAATTGAAGCTTAAGCTCGGCTAGGGTTTTGGTTGCGATGTGTCTATGGAAAGCTTGGACTTGAGGAATCCAATCGTGCTAGTTGCATTGTTTGTCTGCAAACCTTCCAGAAGTGTCCAGTTTGGCTCTTAGGTGGTATGACAACTTGAGAAGTCCTGAATCGCGTTGATGATGAGTGGTCCTGTCGAGGTGAGCTCGTGTTAGGCTTGAGTGGTCCTTATCGTGTATCCATCAAGTGAGAGTGGTGTGGTGGTGACATAGCATCTGATCTAGTTGACGAGCAAGAAAAACAGAGAGATAGAGAGGAAGGCAATCGGGTAGTGGAAACCCTAGGTAGAAAGGGAATGAAAAATCGGCGAGAGAACTCAGCTAGAAACGAGAAAGAGAAATCAGGAAAGCGATCGTATGGCCAAGAAGAGTATCAAAAATAAAAGTGGGGAATGGTTTTGATTATATATGGTGTGTGTGGAAAGTGTGTTGAGTATGCATGTGGAACAAAGATTTGTGACGTGTTGAATGAGTAGTCGAGAAGAGTGACGAGAGCGAATGTGGACATGTCTTCTGTTTGCTTGTATGTACGTAGGTTGTGTGTGACGAGAATGCATGTGTGATGTGGAATCTTGATGTGTGTGTTGAGTATATATGTGTGATATGATTGTCTTTTCATTTTGGTTGTAGATATTGTCATTTGAGGATCAAATGATCTAATATGTTTGATGAGTTGTAGACAGGTAGACATGGCAGTGAAGATGCGAGAAGATGGACAAAGATGGTAAGTGAAATGATTGGATTTTGGTACTGACCGATGATTGTATGAGGGTGATTGCAGGTACTACCTTGAGGAAGAAGAGTATGGTCATGCAAGGTAAAGACTTGTATTTGTTTGAGTGATGATCACATGTTGGAACTCGAGTGCAGGTAGCATAGCGCTCGTCAGGGACGACTTCGCAAATAAGAAGAGGGGAGTATGTTAGCCCACAATTTGGTTGGTTTTGATGCACTAATGTGGTTCTATTTGGCAGGAAATTTGTTTGATTTCAGATATATGAGAGGAATTCCTCAGGGTGATCGCAAGAAAAAGGGGAGAATGAAGGAGGGAGCCGTCAGCAAGCATTGATTTACAGTCTCCACAATTAATAGCAATGGCTCGGGTTGCTAGAGTAGTCAATGAGAGTGTGGGAATGGTGGACTCAGAGGAAGTCAAGTCTGTTACTGATTTGATGCGAGATATGGAGAATGAAGGCAGGACATTTTTCAAGGATGTCATTTCCAATGGAGGCATACTATAGCTGTTTCAGACTCAGGAATGTTGTGTACATTCGGATGGAGTAAATATGGGCAACTAGGGCGTGGTGACCAAAAAGACCATCTTGTGCCACATCATGTGGCTTATCTTAAATCTCATCGGATCGTCCAGGTGTCGAGAGGCTGGGGGCATCTGCGCATGTAGCTAACGAGGGCAGTTTTGGGGAGGGAGGATAGCAAAAAGGGGATGTAAGCATTCTCGTTTTTTGGTTTTTTTTACTGCGGGAGAGAAGTCTGGGGGGGGGGGTCGGCAGATGTGAAGCACCGTTTACAGGAGATAGGGAGGCCAAGACCTAGAAGGAGGCAGCAGAAGGGGGAGTCGGGACATGTACCCCTACGGGGACATTCACGAAAGGGGAAAGGAATCTGAGAAAAGGAATCTGAAGAAACTCTGGAGGGGAGCAGAAGAGAAGAAACGAGGAAGAGTGGGAGGAGGTGTGCAGCTAAGAAGGGCGTCGACTCTCTAAGGGGAGCACATCGAGCGGGTCTTCTGGCATGGAATGATATGGACAGGAAACAGAAGAAGATCGAAGGCAAAGGATCACTTGTGCTGTGCAAATAGTTTCTATTGAAACTCGAGCCGCACTACAATTTTAAAGGAGAGAAAGTTGGGAAAAGAGTTGTTCTCCACGTCTGGCAATACGTGTTGATGGTTCTGATGAGTAGTAATTTCCTATGCTTGCGCATCACTGATGGACTCGTGTATATTGTCTTTCTCTGAACACATAGATCTTATGCATGACAAAGAACAGAGGAATCACATGGAGATAAAATGACTATGCAAAGTGAGCATTCTCAAATATGTGAACATGAGATGACAGTTCAATGCCTCGCTTTTCATGCTTCTATTGGGGACGAACTCCAAGTACAGGATTACGAAGGTTACTATTTCTGGGAGATGCCTGAGGAGGAGACTATAGGAGTGCAGAGAGTGGGCCTTGCTGGAGCTGCAAGGCATATTAGAAATTCAACCATCCGCTCAGCATCTTCCTTTGAATGCATTTTCCATTGGTTCCTTATGCCGCTCACAACAGGAGAAGTATTATTTCACAAGTGGATATCATGAGCTAGAGGGGAAGAAGGTGTCCCTGAAGAAACCAATGCTGGTGCTTCCCCGTGGTTCTATCGACTTCAATACCCCGTGGTTCTATCGACTCAATACCCGACACAAGTACAGAAGACTTCAGAGCTCAAGGCTATTGGGATAATTCGTCACAAAATACTGTTCAAGACTAGGCCCAAAGCACTTATTTCCAAGTCGGAAAGCAAGACAAAGGAGCTAAAATAACTCGAGGTAGAGGTGCTGCAAGACCATGAAAATGTGCTGAGTATAGAGGAGCACAAGAAGTTCACAAAGCAACATAGCCTCTCAGTGATCTGCGAGGTCTATGTGCAACTCATTCTTCTATTCAAAGGGGAACGGCATAACATTCGTTGTTTGCTCCTATGTGAAAAGCTCTTTGCCGAAAAGGATACATCATTTTTGCACGAAAAGTTCTTCAGAGAATCCATCAGAAGGTCTTCTCGCTCAGCATTCGACACTCTTTTTGAACCGAGAAACTGCTGATGTAAGTACATATGCATCTTTCCTTCGCTCGCCAGTTGTCTCTCGGTCTTTGTCCGATGGCCAGAAGGTACATAATGGTATAGTGCTGCATGGTTATGATGGGGACTTCTTATTGGGAAACTTGATCGTACAGATGTATGTGCGATGCACACATTTGGATGATGCACGCTTCTGTTTTGACTCTCTTCATGACCGTAGTCTGTTCACTTGGAATTTCCTGCTGAAAGCATATGATGGGCTTGGCTTCTACAAAGAAGTGCTTTACCTCTTTGCCCAAATGCTTCAGGAAAACATTATTCCAGACAAATGCTCATATGTCTGCATACTTTCGGCATATGCTAGTAACCCATCTGCATTGTGTCAGGCAAAAAGTATCCATTGTTGTGTTCTCAATGTGGGTCTCAATGTAAATTTTATCGTTGCAACTGCACTCATCAATTTGTATGGAAAATCTCATGATTTAGAGCATGCATGCAGTGCATTTGAGAGCCTTATCGAGAGAGACATAGTATCGTGGAACGCTCTTATTGCAGCATATGGAAATCAAGGGCTATGAAGAAAGGTAGAGTGAGATTATAGGTGTAAGAGAATATGCAGGTGTATGTGGGTATGTAGGCATAATTGTGCACGGGGGGTGTGAGTGAAAGAAGGTAAGTGTGAGGACGAGAGTATGGGTGCATGTGTATGCACCTATATGTGTAAATGTGTGGATCTGTGAGTGAGGAAGAAGAGTGAAAAGAGTGTGTGAGGGTGTGAAAGAGTGAATGTGTGCGTGGAAGTACATGCGCGGGCATGAGGGTGTAAAAGAGAAAGAGGGTCAAGTGTGAGTGAGGAAAGAGTGCAATTGCGAGAGTCAGCTATTGTAGTTGGTCCTTGGTTTTTGTTCGGGCACTGGTTCCCATTCCTTTCTCTTTCCACAGATACATTCGAGATGAATCGTGGACTGAGAGCAAAAAGAAGCTAACATCGTACAAGCAAATTGGGCAGCAAATAGGTCTTTTCCGTTGGGTTTAGGACCCAACATTTGGTGCGTTTGCCGGGAACATATGAGCTATTGCATTGACATAAGAAGAATCCATTGTGAGATAATTGTGGGCTCTAGGTGATCCAAGTAGACCAATTGCGAGGGGTTAAACCAAATAAAGTCTCATATAATCATTTGTTCCGTGGGCTTAAGACCTATTCACCATGTTTTTTTTTTAAATCTGCTGCATGCATATATGAGGATCTTAACGTAGCGACTTCGATTCCAAGGTCCATTCACTAATCATCATCTCTAATAAGTTGTCTCTTAGCCAAACAGCAAATAGAGAAAGCAAACTACAGCATTGTAGATCGCTCCTGTAAATTTCGACTATCGTTTCATTGTGGTACCATGGCCGAGTTCGATCAGGATTAGTGCGGAGCGATCTCCCATTTAGATAGCGTTATGAATATGTATTACTTCGCCTGTGCAAGTAATAACTTTGTGATGAAAGTCGAGACACACTGTCAAAGAATCTTGCTTGGCGAGAAAGAATGCAACAGATCCGATTCCTCCACTTTTTTGAGTGTTGGGGAGGAGCTTTTCACCTTGGGAAGTAGAAGTGCTTGCATTTTTACAGAAGACCGGAAATTTAGGAGCAACATTTATTAGTGCTAATCGAGAGTTCAAGCTGGTTAGCACGATCAATAGGTTCTAGAGTTTTGTGTTTGCATGGGATATCCAGGGAGTAGAATTCATACTGACTTGAGAGATTCTATTCAGCAAGTTGGAATGGGTTGTTATCAGATGTATAAGAGGTCGAATGGCTTATCACTCTCCATAGAGTGTGGTCAAACCCTTCAAAATTCGAGAGATGCAAGGGGAGAATCAAGGACAGGTCTGGACATTGCATGAAGGTTTAAATCACTGCCAAGGTATCTATTGAATGGAAATAGGACTGGGTGCCAAGCGTGGGCATCGGTATTAAGGAAAAAAAAATGCATGTATTGAAAGGTGATTGTCCCTCATTTCAACTAGGAAGAGGAGGATAACGTATATTAAGGAGGACAACTAAAAAAAACAAAGAGATTTTTGTTAGGCCAATTGTGTATCAACCCGAGTAAATGAAGTCATAATAAAAGAGTGTCTACCATGAGCGTAATGACATTGTTCATATGGATGAGAATTTAATGCTAAAGGGAATCTGAGCGTCGATAAATGCTAGACTATTGATTAAACAACAAGTTGTGCTTCGCTTGTGATGAACCATATTCGAAAGGAAGAGTGACAATGGGAATCGAAATCAAGGTGCTGTTGTACTTTTGAGAAGTGTGAGATTAATTGCTTCAAAGAAGTTGAGAGTGCGGGAGTATAGGTGGGTGTATGAGAGAGATAGTGTGCGTGTGTGGGTGAAAGAGGCAAAGAAAGAGGGGTTGGTGGGAAGGTAATTGTGTGTGTGCATGTGTGGGAGAGTGTATGAACCCGAGGATGATGGGGAGGTGTACGTAAAGTGGTGTGAAATAGTGGGTGAGCATGCGGGATTATCCATTGGAGATAAATTTGTAGACTGCAGCACAATACGAACCATCGATTCCTAGGAGTATTAACCAAAATAGAAGCATATATATGCATCTTTTCCCCTCAGTTTAGAACAAACATTTTGGTGCATTCGCCGAGAAGCCTATGGGCTAGGGCATAGACAAAGGAGGTATCAACAGAGAGATGATTTTGGCCTCCAAGTAATGCAAGTGGACCAATTCCAGGGGGTTTGAGCAAAATAAAGGCTTGTATAATCAAATTTCTCATGGGCATTAGGACCCAACATTTTGGTAATCCTACTGGGGAGTTGGCTTGGCACTCCTCATGGAGTCGTGCCATGAGTACGTTCGGTGCCCCAATTGTGCGGCACAACCCGTCGGCCCAGATTGAGTGCATTGGCCTTGGTAGAAAGATGTCACAAAGTTCGCAAGTCGGGGACTTTCAAAAGGTCGGCCCAAGGTTGATGAACTTCGAATGGACTAGAAGTCGAAGCGGGTTTGGACATCAATGCGAAACCATGCATATGAATGTCGCTAGGTTGATCCAGTCTCGAATTATATTCGGCCATGGTTGAAAGCAGTGATGTATTCCGCATGTTGGCTATTGAGGATAAGTTGGATGGTACCAACTACCCATTATGGGCTTATATGATGAGACATGTATTGGTTGCAAAAGAACTGTGGAACATTGTGAGGGTGTTGAAAAACGTCCTATCACACTTGCAACTGTTACAACTCCAGGTATTGAAGCTGATAGAGAAGGTGTCAAAGATGATGATATTCTGTAGATTCTTGTTCGTGCTATGGTTTCTGATGCACCCACTGTAGAGCAAATTTGTTGGGATGGCAGAGATTTCCAAACACATGCATTGATAGCTTTATTTGTCAAACGTTCCATTATTCCTCACAGTTGTTCTTGTAGAATAGCTAAGGATGCTTGGGATACACTTACCACATTGTACCATGCTAGGAATGAGGCTCGTGTTGCTTACCTTCGAAAATAGTTGGAGAGTGAGTACATGAATGAAGGTCATTCTATGGACAATTTTCTGACATAGATCAAGGAATTGAAAGAACAATTGATTTTTTCTGATGAGGTTATACGAGATAGCTCACTTCTACAGACCGTTCTAAATGGTCATCCTGATTCATATCAAAGTTTTGATGATGAAAGGCAATCCAAATGCCTTGTCATTTGAGGAGTTAGTCTATGTTCTGTTGCAGGAAGATCAATCTAGGTAGAACAGGTCCATGGCGTGTTGCAAGTTAAGCTTTCCTGGCTAGTCAGAAGGGCAAAGGTAAATGAAGCTCAACTACTAGCAAGCGAAAATTTGCAAATACTACACATTCAAAAGAGGAAGACAAGGATGAGAAGAAATCAGAAAAGCAAAAATTGTTTTGCAAGTACTATAAAGGAAATGATCATATCATAAAGAACTGTCTAAAACTGGCTGCTAAAGAGGAAAAGAAGAAAGAGGCCGGAATGGTTGTTGTAGAGGCCTCTACACCCAAAACAGAGTCTCCTAATCTTGTGCAAAATGAATGGGCATTTACTACTGTTTGTAGTTTTGACCCATCTTCTCATGAGCAATGTATGTCTACAGGAGACTCAGATACTAGTATTTTGATAGTGTGGCAACCAAACATATTACCTCACATCGTAGTTTCTTCACTTCACTTGAGCCTGCCCCCACAAGGAATACTATCACATGCACCAACAACTCCTCTTATCGTGTCATGGGAGTTGGTAAGATCATTCTGACTACTGCCGATGGTAGTTTTTTCACTTTATCGGATGCTTTGTTTATGCCAGGGATCAAGAAAAAATTGTTATTAGTTTCTCCATTAGCCAAGATTGGTTTGGTTGTGAAATTTGTTGATGATAGATGTACAATTCATGATCTGTCAAATGGCAATGTCATTATTGCATTTGGTATTTTATGTCATAGATTGTACAAGCTCATAGACTGTAAAAGATTTCTAAATGATTTGGCATGTGCAGTACATGATTCTCAGGCTATGTCAGATACAAAGCTTTGGCATGCACTTAGATTGCTAGAAGGAGGGAGGGAGGGTTATTGCCCAAGTTAAGAGCAAGGTTGGAGGGATGGTTGCCAGATGCACTAGGGAGGAGGGGTGGTTGCCTATGCCAGGATGCATCAGGGAGGAGAGGAGGTCGTCTATACCCAGATGCATGAGGGAGAAGGAGGGGAGGTCACCCATTATGAGGGAGAAGGAGGGGGTGGTCGCCCAAGTTCCTAGAAGGAGGGAGGGGAGGTGGTCGCCTATGCCTAGATGCATGAGGGAGAAGGAGGGGAGGTCACCTATACCCAGAAGCATGAGGGAGGAGGAGAGGTCGCCCATTATGAGGGAGAAGGAGGGGTGGTCGCCGAGGTTCCTAGAAGGAGAGAGGGAAGGTGATTCCATAGAGGCCTAGGAGAAGATTAGGAGTGATACGTGTGCTAGAAGGAGTGACAATGGAGGAATGTAAGAGTTGGTAGATGTGCTAGGAAGAGTGAGAGTGGAAATCACTTATTATCATAATGGGTGAGTGAAGGTGGAGCTAGCTTAAGTGCAGGAGGAGTGAGTGAGGGTGGATAAGTTAGGGGCAAGATTTTAGGGGTGGTCACCTAGGTGAATGAGGGAGAATAGTGGAGGTTGGGTGGTAGGTGGTCACCCCATATGGGAGGGTTGGGAGGTGGAGAAATTGAAGAAGGGGTGGTCGCCTTCTTTGGGGGAAAAGTGAAGGTTGGGTGGTAGGTGGTCGCCTAAGAAGGGAAGGGTGGAGAGGAAGATGAGGAGAAGGTGGCATTGGAGGGAGGAGTAGGGGAGGGGAGGTCGCCCTTGGAGAGGAAGGGTGGAGTGGTGGCATTGGAGGAAGGAGTAGGGGAGGGGAGGTCGCCCTTGGAGAGGAAGGAAGGAGTGGTGGCATTGGAGGGAAGAGTAGGGGAAGGGAAGTCATCCTTGGAGAGGAAGGGTGGAGTGGTGGAATTGGAGGAAGAAGTAGGGGAGGGGAGGTCACCCTTGGAGAGGAAGGGAGGAGTGGTGGCATTGGAGGGAGGAGTAGGGGAGGGGAGGTCGCCCTTGGAGAGGAAGGGAGGAATGGTGGCATTGGAGGGAGAAGTAGGGGATGGGAGGTCGCCCTTGGAGAGGAAGGGAGGAGTGGTGGCATTCGAGGGAGTAGGGGAGGGGAGGTCGCCCTTGGAGAGGAAGGGTGTTGTGGTGGCATTGGAGGAAGGAGTAGGGGAGGGGAGGTTGCCCTTGGAGAGGAAGGTTGGAGTGGTAGCATTGGAGGAAGGAGTAGGGGAGGGAGGTCGCCCTTGGAGAGGAAGGGTGGAGTGGTGGCATTGGAGGGAGGAGTAGGGGAGGGGAGGTCGTCCTTAGAGAGGAAGGGAGGAGTGGTGGATCAAGGATGCGAGGAGATGGAGAGGTTGCTCATGGAGAGAAAAGTAGAGTGGTGGAAGGAATGGAGTGGTTACTAGTGAGAAGAGGAAGTGTGGTTCAAGTGATCGCCCTAGGGAAGGATGGGTTGAGAGGAAGTAGGTAATCACCGAGAAGGTACCTCTCGGTGAAAGTGCAAACGGGTTGGTCACTAAGGGTAAATATGTCAAGAAGTGATCTTGTGCCATTCCTTGTAGAAGAAGTTGCATAGGAAGGATAAGGAACGAGAATCACAATGTGATAAGAGGTAGAAGAAGTGAGTAGCATAATGCCTATGTGATAAGGGGTAGAAGAAGTGAGTAGTAGAGGAGAATGGTAGTGGTGGTGGTAGTAGTGGTAGTAGGGGTGGAAAATGGAAGGAGATAGATGTGGAAATGAGAAGGAGATAGACGAAAAACAGAATGAATCTACATCATTCCATTGGCTAATAAGGAAAGGACATAATCTAATAGGAAAGTTCATAAGCTGTATATACATTATGTACAAGGTTTCTTGCTCTCCTATCATTCCACATAGGGTTTTATCTTTAGATTTGTTGACTAAGGGCAGTATTGTGCCAATCAATGTGGAGATTTGTATTACACCTTTTGGAAGAATTTGTATGACCCTAAAAGGTCCGTTCCATCTTGGCATTAATTTCTTCCCTCAAAGAGCCGCGGGTGGTACAACAAAACTAAGCTTCCTTCCTTGATCTTTGATTTCCAGAGGTTTGCATCATGATTCTATTTCCTTTTTTCTTGTACTTCAACCAGATTCTCATTGCCTATCTTTCTCTTTTCTTCAAGAAGTTGTAGCTTCAGAATGTTGACTGAGAGTGTGCCAGTAAACCTAGGAATTCGATTGGTTCCAATGCAGGTGGAGCCATGCAAGAACTCAAAAGAAGCAATTGCTTGTATCCCATAGACTAGCTCGAATGGGGTATGTCTTGTAGTGGCCTTGAATGAAGTTCTGTAGGCCCACAATGTACCAAGATATGCTTTTCCCCATGTATGAGAAAACTGTAAGCATGTTTTTCTCAGTAGGAGAATAAGAACTTTATTTGTGCTCTCTGCTTGACCATTTGCTCTTGGGTAGTATGCACAAGACTTCTTATGGACTATTTGATACTTTTCAAAAATGAAAGTCAGTACCTTGTTGACGAAATGGGATCCTTGATTTGTTGTTACCTCTATTGGACATCTATATCTGCAAAAGATGTACTCATACAAGAAGGAGGCTACCGTTTCAACAGTACATTCCTTACTGGCTATTACTTCAGCCCACTTAGTGGCATAATCCATCGCCACTAGAAGATATTTTGCACTTGAATCTCATGCTACGGGAAAAATTGGGCTGACAAAGTCTATTCCCCAATGCTCAAAGGGTTGCCAACCTACGGAGATATTAAGTGGTTGGTTCCTTTGTCGTACTGGTTTGGGTGCACATCATTGACAAACATCACATGCCTTTGCAAATTTAGTGGCATCTCTGAAGAGATATGGCCACCATAGGACACTTTGGATTATCCTCAATGCAGTGATATGTCCAGGAAAATGACCACTAGACTTACCCTCATGTGCCAATTGAAGAACAGTTTCTAATTCATGTGGTTGAAGAAACTTTTTGTACATCCCATCAGGGCCAACCTTATAGAGGGTATCTTTTGCCATTATGAAATTCTTACTTTTCAAGAGTATTCTATGCCTTTCTAATGGAGTAGACCCAGTACGGAATTGACCCTTTCCTAGGAGGAGAGTCAAATCATCATACGATATAGGTGCTATATTTACCTTGTATATTTGACTGTCTAGGAAATCATCTTCTACTCCCTTTCTTGCTTGAGTTGGGTGTTTGATGCGAGAAAGGTGGTCTGCAATGACATGTTGCCTACTGCTTCTCTGTACAATTTCAAATTCAAATTCTTGAAAGAGAAGCAACCATATCCATACTCTTCCTGCGACTTGTGGTTTATTCAACAAATATTTTAAGGCTTGGTGATCAGTAATCACTGTGAATGTAGTGCTTAATAAATAGTGCCTCAATTTCTTGAGGGCAAATACGATAGCCAATGCTTCCCTTTTCTGTAGTGCTATAGTTCTTCTTGGCTTTTGAGACTTAGACCAATTTGGTGAGATAAGTATAGGTGCAGATGCCAACCTTTGTTTTAGATAAGTGAATGCAGATTCTTCTTCTTCAAACCATTGAAAGGGAAAACTTTTACTAGTAAGTTGTGAAAGTGGTTTTGCTGCCTCTACATACATGCATATGAACTTCTGGTGATATCCCGTGTGCCCCAAGAAGCTCTGGACCTCTTTAGCATTTATAGGTCTTGGAAGCTTAAGAATTGACATTACCTTATCTAGATCTAGATTCATCCCTTTAGCAGAGACCACATGTCCTAACAACGTGCCTTGGGTTACCAGGAAGTGGCATTTATTAGGGTTGAGTTTCAAACATGTCTCCCTGCAACGTTGGAATACTTGTTCTAATTGCTTCAAATGTTCTGGTACATTTTCTACTGCAGTGGTGCAAGCTGCTCCAGAGAAGGCTGAAAAGCCATCCATGAAAATTCTTAAGATTTTTACGAGCAACTTTTAAGATTTTTAGAAGATAAGATATAGTATCCCATTGAAATTGGTTGGTGCATTCCTAAGGCTGAAAGCCATTTTGGTGTAGATATAAGTTCCCCAAGGGGTTACAAAGGCTGTTTTTGGTTGATCTTCAAGATGGATTTGCAGTTGGTTGTAGCCACTGGAACCATCCATGAAACTGTACAGCACATATCCTGCCACATCTTCAATCACTTGTTTAGGAAAGGGGGTGGGAAACCCATCAGTGATGATTACCTTATTTAATGCTTGGAAATCCACACAAACCCTGATTTTATTAGGTTGCTTCCCGGTTCTCCTAATACCACAAACTCCACAGTAGGTTTTTCTTCTTCCTTGATTGCTATTGTAAAGCATGAGACATTATTAGTCTCCTCAATCCAATCCATGATGTTGCCTAGATCTTCATTAGATAATTCTTCTCCTATATCAACTTCTTCCTTAATGTCATGTGATTTTGTTTTAATTGGCTCTATGTGAGGTTTCCCAGATGCCCATTGGGTTGCCCAACCAATTGTAGGGGTAGCCCAAGATGGAGGATAAGCTGCCCATTCGGGTGCCCACTGTGGAGGCCCTTGAGCAGAGAATGGGGCCCAAGCCTCTAGAGTGGCCGAGTCACTTGGAGGCGGAGGTGCCCAACTGGGACTAGGAGGTGGAGTCCCTCAGCTGCTTGCAGGTGGAGGAGGCGCCCAATTGGGACTAGGAGGTGGAGTTGCCCTATCTCTGCCTCTAGGAGGTGACTACATCCAACTTGAACTAGGAGGTGTAGATTCCCAACTTGAATTAGGAGGTGAAGATGCCCGACGAGGTGAAGGCGCCCTTTCTTGTCTTGATATTTCCACATTCTCCAAAACCCATGGTGGAGAAGGTGTGGCCCAAATGCTTGCTCCTTGTCCAGTTTGCTCTTCGTCTTCCCATTGCTATCTTTCTTGCTTTCCTGTGTAGTTTGCTCTGGATGGAGAACAACTTGAGAAGTACCTAGGGCTTCATCCGTTCCTCCTTCCATTTGAAGCTGTCTCATCACTTTATCTGGTCCATCCACCCATAAGGTGTCACTACCCCAGTCGTGTACCGCTTTACTATGGCATAGCCATGGCCTTCCTATCAAGAGGGGAAATCCTCCCTTCACTTTTGGGAGTGTTATTACCACGAAATCCAACACAAATTTTAGCTTATGAATGATGACGTCGACCTTTTCCACTATGCCTAGTGGGATTACGTTGCTTTGGTCTGCCAATGATACTATAAAATGAGAAGCCTTGGTTGGTTTTAAAGTTAGCAACATCACACACACACACACACACACACACACACACACACACACACACACACACACACACATATATATATATATATATATATATATATATATATATATATATATATATATATATATATATATATATATATATATATATATATATATATATATATATATATATATATATATATATATATAAAATCAAGAATGAGATTAATATCGGATCCCCCATCAACTATTACTCCTACCAAGGGAGTTCCCTTGATACTTACAGTTAATATGGGGCTCTTGTAATCAGTAAGAGGGGCCATACTAGATAGTTCCGAGCTATAAGTTGAGGGCGTAGGTATTTGTTGTGAAATTAGAGAAGTGAAGCCTTGCCCACCACTTAATATGGTGCCAATGTCTAATCCATTTATGGCAGCCATTACTTCTCTAAATCTAGGATTCATAGCTAATATATTATATAGAGATAGGCTTTGTCGATAACGTGTTCAAGAGTATCATCATTTCTTCCTAATCTTTCCACTGAGATTTTCTCCTTGTCTTGGTTGTGTTTGGATTCGTAAGAAGGTTCATGCTCTATGGTCTTTTTCCCTTTATCTTTTGTTGAACAAGCTAGATTCGTTGTTTTTTTGGCAGCATCCTTCAAGGCTTCCTTCTACTTTTGAGCCCTAGTCATTACTCCGGGAAGTTCCTCAAGCTGGACTACTCAAGCAGTTGGAGAGTCTACATTGCCCTCATCATTAGTTATTGCGATCATATGTAGGGGGAAAGAGTAACCTTGTGTGCTTGTGGATGGCATTGACTTTGGGCAATCCTTCATGTAATGATCCCTTGTGTCGGGATAGCTTTTGCATGGTGGGGCATCCTCAGGAAGGGAACACTTACCTTTGACATGTCCATACTCCCCACATCGGTAACACATTATAGGCCTAGGTGGTGAGTTCTAATGAGGCCTACCTTCTTACCATTGATGTTCTTGAATGGTGTAAAAAGTTGTTACAGAAGGTGTTTCGATGGACGGTATGGGTGGTTTTCCTAATAAGGAGGATTGAGCCACACCTGCCCATTGAGTTGTTGGGGGTTGTCCTGGCCCAAGGCCCTTCAAAAAATAACAATCTTTGGCCTCATGGCAAGTCTTTCCACAAAACTGACATGTTAGTCTCCTTTGACACTCTTGTGTTGTGTGTCCTTGAATAGTACAGAGAGAACACCATAGTCTAGTTCTTACCTCCCTTAATGTTTTCAGTTCTTCGAGCTCTTGTCATATCTCAGTGAGACCTTGTAAAGTACCCTTGTCTTCTTCTCGATTTCTTTGAAGCTTTAAGGCTTCTAGCTCCTTTCTCAAGGCTGTCACAACATCTTCATCTTGGGGAAAATTCTTACCTGGCTGTGCTCCAAAATGAACCCATGCAGCCTCAATCCTTGTAGCAGCTTCTTCGAATTCTCTTAAAGTGGCATCCAGTCTCAAAAGCTCTTTCAGCTTCTGTTGTGTGGATTTTGGCAAGGCCTTCTCCACCCATTTCTAAACAAGGAAATCCCCTGGTGGTCTTGGAAATCTTGCCACCAGTGACCTTGCTCGTGTCATAAGTTCTGAAAATGATTCTCCCATTTGCAATATTAGATTCTCAAGTTCATCTAATGTTCTTTTTGTAGAGTTACCTGACCGAAATGATTCCATGACTTTGGTCCTCAATGCTTCCCATGTTTGGAAATGGTTTTCCACGTACTGGCTGAACCATTTGTCGGCCAATCCTTCAAGTGTTGATGGAAAGAGAGCAAGGAAGGCGTCCTGTCATTGTTGTAAGTCCCTGCTCTTACAAATTGAAAGAAATATTCGTACATGATCTTCAGGATCTTCATTAGTGCCACCATGAAATGAAGAAAATCTAATATTTATCCTTGACAGAAGAGCGGAAAGTTCCTCTACCATAGCCTTTTTAAGAAAAGTGTCTTGAGGTAAAGCCTTTTGAGTTTTAGCCTTGTCCTCTAATCCTTCTATTCTAGAAGCTAGGCTTGAGGCGGATAGACTTCTTACGGGTGTTAGGTAAGGTTCTGGCCTTCTTCTGTGGTAACTTTTGATTGGTGTTTTCTTAGGGCTTAACTGCTTTTCTTTGCTAGCTCTGGTGTGGGTCATGGACCATCTTGGGAACTATTTCCAAGAGAGGAAATAATGAGAGAGTGATTAGATGGGAGGAGGTGGCTCACCTTGATGGAGAAGCTTAATGGAAAAGGAAGTCTCCCAATTGAAGGAGGTTGCCAAATTGGAGAAGCTTGAGGAAAAAGAGAGAAGGTTGGTAGGAGGAAGAGGAGTCGTCGCCCAAGAAGAGGTTTCTCAGGAGGAGGAGTCGTCCAAGAAGCTCAAGAAGCCAAGAGAGGAGATTGCTCATGTTAGCCCCAAAAATGGTTGATTTTTATGCACTAATCGGTTCTATTTGGCAGGAAATTTGCTTGATTTCAGGTACTTGCTAGCAGATTTGGTGATTGATGAGAAACATGTGGAGATATTGATTGCAGGATACACTGACAATGGTTATGGTGAAAAAGCTTTGGATTGTTTTGACATAATGCAGATAGATGGTGTTGTTGCCGATGCTGCAACCTATATTTCTGGTTTGAATTCTTGTGGCAATATCAAAGCTTCTGCCAGGGGTGCAGACATGCATGCAGAGGTTGCTCGCAAGGGGCTGCTGAACAAGGAAATCATGGTTGGCTATGCTGCTGAAGAGTGCGGAGTTGAAGCTTTAATATGTTTTGAGCAGATGCATGTGGAGTGTATTTTTCCGAATGCAATCACATATGCATGCATCTTGAAAGCTTGTGGAAGCATTGGAGCTTTAGAAATGGGTCAAGAGGTACACAACAAAAAAAAAAAAAAGTTGTCGAACAAGGGTTATTAGAATTAAATGTTGTCATCAGCAGTGCTCTTGGTGATATGTATGCAAAGTGTGGCTGGCTTGGAAAAGCTCAGGAAATTTTTGATGATCTTGAAAAGAGGGATGTAGTGACTTGGAATTCCCTTGTTACTGGTTATGCCAATCTTGAAGATGGCAAGAGAGCACTGCAGATTTATGATAGAATGAAGCAGGAAGGTGTTTCACCGAATGATGTCACCTTTATTGGTAGCTTGAAAGCTTGTGGCACCATTAAAGATTGTAGTAAGGGGCAATCTATACATGCTGACATTGATAGAGAAGGGATTTCTGGATGTGTTCATACTGTCAACAATGCGTTAGTGGATATGTATAGTAAATGTGGGTCCTCTGCCGCCCCATTTCTCTGACGGAAAAAAAACGGAAAAGGGGGGCAGGTCCGTTGTGATTGCAAGCTTGACGAGCGCACTGGAAAAGGGGAGGCACATTCTCTGACTAGGGGGGTTACCTATCTTTTGTTTTTCGGCCCCGTTCGTCTGACAGAAAAAACGAGAAAAAGGAAGACTTAGCTGCTGTTGTGGGAGTGGATGGAGGATAAAAGGGGACCGCTTCCGTGGCGGTAGGGGGTGTCTGACGATTTCTGGCTTCTCCTGCGGCACATGATGCCTACTTGAGTGGACTCGTGGAGCACAGGACTAGTAGACTGTAGAGTACCGACTCCACAGCTACGAGTACTATAGGAGGTCATACTCCAAAGTCGAAAAGGGGGGGGGGGCGCGCTTATTCGGGAACTCGGGGGGGATGCGATTTAGGAAAGTTGATGGCAGTCTTTACTATGCTGATGCCTACTATGGACTTCTGGTGGTTGGCCCTGACGGTGGAGTTGCAACTGTTCTGACACAGCAAGCTGGAGTGCCTCCACAGCCAATCAAGTTTGCAAACGATTTGGACATTCATTCAAATGGATCTATATTTTTTACAGACAGGAGCACCCGCGACAATCGACGGGATCATCAGAGAATTGCAGAAACACTGGAAAGCTACTGAGAGACAACGAATTGCAGAGTGCTCAGATAGTGGCTCAAGAGCTATTCGTGTATGAACTAGTGCATAGCCATAGAAAAAATCCATTTCGAGATAATTGCGGGCTCTAAGTAATCCAAGTGGACCGATTCCGAGGGATTTAAACCGAAGAAAGTCTTGTAAAATCATTTTTTTCCGTGGGCTTAAGACCGGATTCATTTGGTGCGTTTGCCGGGAATTAGCTTGGTACGTCTCTATAAGGGAGTGCCATAGGTTCGCCTAGCGCCACAGGTTGGCCGAGCTTGCGGACCCCGCGATCTAGTACATGAGCGAGGGGAGCTCATCGTCAGGAGCAACACAAACTCAAAGAGAGGAACGCGCTCAGAGAAGAGCCCTTGAAAGAGAAAGGAGAAGGTGGGAACCGCCAGGTGAGTGGACCTCGATCGGCTCGAAGAAATCAGTCAGAAACGTGTACTCCCGTAGGAGGGTCGCGAATCAAGTACGACAATTTGAAGGAGGGATCCTGAAGCCACGTGTGCTAAATTTTTGGGATCGAAGTGATATCGACATCACACCTCTGTTCGAAATGGCTCAGCGAATTTCAGTTCACTTGGGGGACTTCACCAAATTTTCAGGTACTTGGGACGAAGATCCGGATAGCTTTATCCAGTTGTTTGAGGTCACCTGTGAGGCCAATGATGTAGTTGACCAGTACCAAAGGTTGAGAATTTTTCCGGCTATTCTCCGTGATGAGGCAGCCAATTGGTATGGGAATTTGACACCACAAGAGCGTGGAACTTATCAAATGCTCAAGGAAGCCTTCTTGGCAAAATTTCGACGACAAGGCTTCCAAGACAGGTTGGCCCAACAAATGGATTACTTGCGACAAGGAGTCAATGAGAGCATCGATAACTATATTCAAAGAATGGAAACGTTGGTAAGAAAGATGGGCGCGAACGCCCCGAATGATGAGACATTGAAACGTAGATTCATTTCAGGATTGCGAGATCCTACGGCACAGCAGCACATCAGCCTGACAAAACCTGCAACCTTAATGGATGCTAAGGAACAAGCAAGGCTTTGGGAGGAAGTACAATTATGCCAACAAAGAAAGATGGAACTCTTATACGAGCCTATGGGAGGCCCAGGAAACATACCGATGAAAGATCATGGCCAAGGAAGTCCCGCATTGACGACCCCAGCTTTTGTAGCTGCCACTAGCACGCCAGGCGAGGTAAAGCCTGCGCTAACCGAAGAACGAATATTGGAATTGGTCACGCAAGCTATAAAAGCTGCCACGATAACTCAAGAGACGTACACAGTAAAACCAGAGGTCACAACAAACCCGAATCAAGTGTTTCGATCGAATACATGGTGTGGAAAGTGCCATGGTTACGGCCATTTGGCTTCAGAATGCCCTACAGTCTCGAGAGTATTCACAGATAGGTCGCCACCTAGGATGCGTTGTACTTTTTGTGGAAGGACAAATCACACAGAGGACCGATGTTACAACAAGAGAGCCTATGAAGAAAGAACCATGAAATCAGGGGATACAAGAGAAAGACCTTACACGGGATTGCCCGCTCAAAGTGTACCACCCACATCTCGTTGGGAAAACAGACCGACTTATGGATATGGTGCTCAGGGTCAAGGAGGAGACTATCCAAGAGGAGCTCTGCGTGATCAAAGGAGAGATGGTCCAATCCAGTGCTGGAGATGTCATGGCTTTGGCCATACTCAATCTAGATGTCCAAACGAAAAGAAGCCAATTGATTATACCCCGCTCTGTAGGTACTGTAGTGGGGAGGGCCACTTTGATGAAGATTGTCCAAAACAAAGAGCTTCCGCCGGCAAGGAAAAAGGACCAGTAGGATCCTCGAACTATGTTGATACTCAGATGCATATCACATCAAGAGCTCAAGAACACGTTCCTACGATCGGAGTAGTGTTCAAGACACCGAACCCTCAAGAAGGCTCTAGCTCGTCAATGCACTTTGTGGATGCTTACGAGGCCAAGAAACTACACAAGGATCCAACTGTAGCAGTAGTCACAAGGACTCAAGAGTACTCGAAGAAGAATCCAGGAGACGAAGGTGAAGAAGGGAGTCAAGAGAGGATAGCGGAACACGAAGAGGTAGAAAACCAAGTTAGAGGACTTGTTGAGCAGCAAGAGTTTGAGGATGGGGAAGAGGTTGAGATCCTTCCACCAGTAACCAAGGAGTTTGTGCCGGGCATAGCACCATTCCCTGAAAGATTGAAAGCTCCTAAGATTAGAAAGGAAAGACAAAGTTCGGAAGAAGTAGATATTTTGAAGTTGCTCGCTGACACTGAAGTCACGCTGGACATTGGCACATTGCTAAAATGTTCGCCTATTTATAGGAAACAATTCTATAACCAATATATTAAGAAGCCGAGGAAAGCTCGAGATAAAAATAGACGAGATAAAGATGTCCAAGGAATCATTCAAAGTATTACGACGCAAATTGATTCAAATGCTCCAGCTGTGACAGTCGAGATTAAAGGGTATGCAGTCCCTGGTGCTCAATTAGATAGTGGAGCTGCAGTCAACCTTATGACAGAGTTCATGATGAAAGCTTTGGGCCTTAACCACATGGAAGAAACGCCGATGTCTTTGAGAATGGAGGATCAAACACAGGTGAAGCCTGCGGGTCTTTTGAAAAATGTAAGTACAATTGTGGGCGGTTTAGAGTTCAAAGTTGATTATCTGATAGTAAGACCAAGGACCTCGGAGGCTACCTTCTCGATCCTACTTGGACGGCCATGGTTGGTGCAAGCCGAATGTGTGCATGACTGGCGCACAGGTTTTATTTCGATAGGGCCAAAGTCTGATCGGATTCAAATACAAGTATCCCCACCCTCGAGCAACAAGAAAAAGACAATAATAGTAGATGAGATGGAAAAGAAAGAAAAGGAGAAAGCAAGGCACGAGAGTGCACGAGCTAGGTTTTCCTTGAATACGGACGCCTACAGGAATCTGCTTCAAGACGGGTTCAACTTGCAGCTCTTTAAGAATCAAGACACGAAGATGGGAGAGTACCAAAATCCATTGCTCTATAACGATGATTCGGACCAGGAATTGCTAGGATGGTTGACACAAACAAGTAAATTTGATTGTTACATGTTGAGTATAGATTCAAGTAAAAACAAAGCTACTCAATCCCTGGAGAAGGGAACTTCAAAAGAAGAATCGAAACGAGAGTTAGCTCCGGCGATGGAAGTGCAACAGTTGCGAGAAAGAATTAGAATGCTAGAAGCAGAGATTCTAAAGAGAAGTCGAGAATCGGAAAAAGAAGCGAAGAGTAAGACTAAGGTGTCGGAAGCCATTGCAAAAGCTGAATTGAAGAAACTAGGTTCAATCGGAAGAGAACAAGACAATGATTTACTGGCCAACCATGCACGCGTGATCGGAGAGCACATTCCAATCACAGTGTCATCGAGAAATAAAGGTTATTCGCGAGAAGCTCAGCTGGAAAAGTGGGAAGTCTTTCCAGAAAAGTTCTTGAGTGTAGGGTCAGATCTACCAGATGGAGTACGAGACTGCATTAAAACGACACTCAAAAATTTTAGCGAGGCTTTTGCATGGTCATACAGTGATTTGAGAGGAATTGATCCCCAAATCTGCCAGCATTATATAGACTTGGAAGAAGGCACACGGCCAATATGTCAACGACTCAGGCGAACGAATCCAGTCTACTCGGAATTGATCAAGCTGGAATTGACCAAATTATTGGAGGCAGGATTTATATATCCCATCGCATCCAGCGAATGGGTATCACCAATTGTAGTTGTTCCGAAGAAAAACAAGAAAATCCGTATTTGCATAGATTATCGAAAGTTGAACGAGCGCACGAAGAAGGATCATTTCCCCTTGCCATTCACTGATCAAATCTTGGATAGAGTGGCTGGCCATAAGTTGTACTCATTTTTGGATGGTTTCAGTGGGTACAACCAAATCCAAATTCATGAAGAGGATCAATCCAAAACTACTTTCACGACAGAATGGGGTACGTATGCATATCGGGTGATGCCATTTGGATTATGCAATGCACCGGCCACATTCCAGAGAGCAATGATAGCTGCATATCAAGACTACCTGCAGGATTGGATGGAGATATTTCTTGATGACTTCGCGATCAGAGGCAACGATGAAAATATGATGGAGAGGATCGAAGCAATTTTAAGAAGAAGCATCAAAAAAGGCATCGCATTAAATCCTGAAAAGTGTACATTTGGAGTACGAAGAGGATTGCTTTTGGGTCATGTCATTTCCGAAAAAGGGATTGCGGTTGACGAGGACAAAGTGGAGAAAATTGGACAACTTCCACCACCGCAAAACTTGCGACAACTCAGAGGATTTTTGGGCCATGCAAATTATTATCGCCGTTTTATATTAAATTTTGCATCTATAGCGGCACCACTGACAACTCTCTTAAGGAAGGATCAACAATACCAATGGACGGGAGAGTGTCAAGTCGCATTCGACTCAATCAAAGAGAGGTTAATAAATGCACCGATTTTGGTAGCACCTGATTGGACGAAGGAATTTCATGTACATACCGACGCTTCTCATACTGCAGTTGGAGCAGTACTATGCCAAGCCGACGAGAAAAAGTTGGATCATCCTATTTACTATGCAAGTCGCAATTTGAATAGCACTGAGAGGAATTATACGACTACGGAGAAGGAATGTCTCTCGATGATCTTTGCGATGAACAAATATCGGCATTACTTGATGGGAAAGCATTTCACTTTTTATGTGGATCACGAAGCCCTTAAGTATATCATTAATAAACCAGAGTTATCAGGACGACTGATGAGATGGATGCTACTTCTCCAAGAATTCCAGTTCACAGTGGTCACCAGACCAGGCAAAGCACATATATTGGCCGACCATTTATCTCGAATTGTTAATGAGGAGCCAATCTCTGGTGTGCCCGACGATGCTCCTGATGGGCATCTATTCCAGGTTGACACGAAAATACCTTGGTATGCCGATTTGGTGAATTTCTTATGCACTACTAAATATCCGCCAGGAGCAAGCAAGAGAGAGAAGCAAAAGCTGTTAGCATTAGCCAAGCACCATAGCATCATTGGGGGGCAACTCTATCGATATTTTGTTCATGAGAGCATTTATCGGAGGTGTCTCGAGGAAGAAGAGGCAAATCTAGTGTTGAGGGCTTTGCATGACGAACCTTGCGGTGGACATTTTGCTGGTGAATTGACAGCAAGAAAGATTTTATTAGCAGGGTATTGGTGGCCAACATTGTTCAAAGACTCTTATGCATACTGTAAGAAGTGTGACAAATGCCAACGAATGGGCAAACCCACCTTATCACATGCTTCTCCTCTTACGCCGGTGTTGGCTCTTAAGCCGTTTGAGAAATGGGGAATTGATTTTGTGGGGCCTATTGATCCTCCCTCACGACGAAGATCCAATAGGTATATCTTGGTCTGTACTGATTATGTTACAAAGTGGGTGGAAGCCAAAGCTCTGAGGACTGACCGAGCTGTTGATGTAGCGAAATTTCTGTATGAGCAAATTATCACTCGATTTGGATGCCCATTGGAAATAGTGAGTGATAGAGGGATACATTTTGTCAACGAGCTGATTGAAGAATTAATGGAGCTCTATAAAATCAAACATAGAAAGAGCACTCCATATTATCCGAGGGCGAATGGACAAGTGGAGGTCACCAACAAAATTCTTGAACAGATTCTGACAAAAACAGTAGCTGTGCATAGGAGAGACCGGGATGAGAGACTTTTGGAAGCCTTGTGGGCATATCGAACATCCTACCGAGTGACGACAAAGAGCACTCCGTTCTCTCTAGTATATGGCGAGGAAGCCATTTTCCCTATCGAAAAAGAAGTGCCGACATTAAGAGTGGCCATTGAAGCCAGATTGGGCGAGGAAGAGTCATTGAAGGAAAGGTACATACAATTGGTCAAGCTGGAAGAAAAGAGACTCATCGCACAACAAAGCTTGGAAGCTATTCAAAAGAGACGTAAGGAAAGACATGACAAAAATCTCAAAACCTATGTGATTCAAGAAGGGGATTTGGTACTAGTCTATGATAGTAAGTATTATAAATTTTCGGGGAAGTTACAGACAAGATGGGCGGGACCGTTTAAGGTGGTGGAACTCAATCCCAATGGTTCCATGCAAATTCAAGATTTAGGAGAAGAATATGCTCCTGTGAAGGTTAACGCGCTTCGAGTTAAACCATATTTCAAGTGATGTTAGGATGAGAGAAGCCAGACAGGATCCAAACGAAGTGACGAAGTAAACTCCTTGTACATACATGCATAGTATTATATATATATGCGCATATGTGATCTATGATTTGTGTGTCATAAATATCATTCCTTGCTAGCTCAAGCATTTGGACTTCTAATATTTTTTGTGTTATGCAGAGACTGTTAGAGCCTAAGTAACAAAATGGCAGACCAAATTACGCAACTCTACTTGTACGAGCTAAGGATATATTTCTCGGACCAAACGTTCGCTCGCATGGATATAGATGTCGACGACCTTGAGACGGAATACGATGTTGAGGAAGCGCATTGGCTGGTATGCTTTATAAACCAGGATTTGGGTGTTGCATTTTATATTGAGTGTTTTGAGGAGTACCTAGCTCGACATGTAGGATGGGCGGGAGATCGATACTACTATTTTGATCCTTTGAGGGAAATGCCTAACGAGGAAAATGATATCACATGGGCTTGGGCAGATGTGCTAACGCTAGGAAGTGATGACGGAGCTCCTGAAGTTGAGCCTGACTCGCCTTAGAGAAGTTGTCGGGATTCGAGTACGATGTGAGACTGCATGAGACATTCCGGGGACTCACATTCTAGGACACCTAGGGATAGGTATACGAGGGACTAAGGCATAGCTGGTTGTAGTTACCAAGTGAAAAGTTGAATCGATGAATACATATGTAGTGTCTATAGCTGAGAGGATGAAGTGAAGAAGTGGTTGATCTGTCAAAGGCTAGAGTGTATCTATTTTGCATGTATGTGTGGGAACGGTGGGTAAAGTCCCTTTCTTCCTCTCCCTAATTCTCAGGACCTGGGTGAACTAATTAATTATGAAAAGAAAAACGGAAAAAAAGGAAAAAAGAAAATGTGTTGTGTGATCGCACCAATGCGCTATGGTGGACTAGTAGGTGGGTGGATTTATCCTCGCCGGGTGGTTAGGACCACGAGCCGCAGCTAGTTTCGCCATAGGCTTGGGATGTATATGTCTGTGTCTTAGCTACGCGCCATAACAGGTTGGTAGGTGGGTGGAGTCATCGTGGCTGGGTAGTCACGACCACGAGCCGCATCCAGCTTCGTTATGGGCTAGCTGATCTATGTATGTGTGATCATGTTGTGTTTGTGTGTTGTGCGCTGCATTGCGTTGGTAGATGGGTGGAATCAACCTGATCGGGTGGTCAGGTCCACGAATCGCATCCAGTGTCAATGTAGGCCAACGTGTGATTAAAATAAAATTTTCATATGAAGTTATTCCCCACTCCTCTGGGGGAGAGAGAGAGAGGAGAGGGCGATGATCGCCTGGAAGGGAATGTTATTTGCTTGTGTGATTGGTATGTGTTGGCTTGCGACAGATCACCTCACTTTGAATCAACATTCTTGAAGGCACGGAGACTGTATATGTACTTATGGATGAGGCTTTAGCGAGTTAATGCAACGGTAGTGCTTTATAACTCGTATGCTCTATCTGAGGGTTTTTTTTTAGTGTTTGGGACACTCCAGGGTTCTGATGTATGTCTTCACTTGTACTCGAATTTCGATGATTTTTGTAGGACGACAATGGGGATCCTTCGGGAACGTCTAGTCATGAAATGATTGTACATAGCGAATAGTAGGTCAATAAAGGGGTATGCATTTTGGGGTATTTTTGCATCTCCGATTGTGTTCATTTCAGTTGTCGTTGTTCATTTCAATTGTTGTTATTTTCTTTTCTGTTTGCCGCAATAGTAGTTGCATATCTAAAACATGGAAAGTGTGCATGTGTTATTTTGGTTGAGATCATTGTCATAATGGAATGTATGAGCAAATTGATGCATGGCTGAAATGGAATTGCGTATATGTGCATGTTCTTGGATCGTTTTTGGAGTGACTGATTTGAATGTATTTATGAGTGATTTTTGAGCACTAATAAGCTTCGATGAGTGCAGGTTCAGTTGGAGTATCGGCTCGATGGGAAGGTATGCAAACTAGTTGTGCACTGATGTTTTCATGGCTATTTTGATTAGATTGCAGCAATATTGGCTCGTCGAGGACGACTTCGCAATTAAGAAGAGGGAAGTATGTTAGCCCCAAAAATGGTTGATTTTTATGCACTAATCGGTTCTATTTGGCAGGAAATTTGCTTGATTTCAGGTACTTGCATAGCAGATTTGGTGATTGATGAGAAACATGTGGAGATATTGATTGCAGGATACACTGACAATGGTTATGGTGAAAAAGCTTTGGATTGTTTTGACATAATGCAGATAGATGGTGTTGTTGCCGATGCTGCAACCTATATTTCTGGTTTGAATTCTTGTGGCAATATCAAAGCTTCTGCCAGGGGTGCAGACATGCATGCAGAGGTTGCTCGCAAGGGGCTGCTGAACAAGGAAATCATGGTTGGCTATGCTGCTCAAGAGTGCGGAGTTGAAGCTTTAATATGTTTTGAGCAGATGCATGTGGAGTGTATTTTTCCGAATGCAATCACATATGCATGCATCTTGAAAGCTTGTGGAAGCATTGGAGCTTTAGAAATGGGTCAAGAGGTACACAACAAAAAAAAAAAAAGTTGTCGAACAAGGGTTATTAGAATTAAATGTTGTCATCAACAGTGCTCTTGGTGATATGTATGCAAAGTGTGGCTGGCTTGGAAAAGCTCAGGAAATTTTTGATGATCTTGAAAAGAGGGATGTAGTGACTTGGAATTCCCTTGTTACTGGTTATGCCAATCTTGAAGATGGCAAGAGAGCACTGCAGATTTATGATAGAATGAAGCAGGAAGGTGTTTCACCGAATGCTGTCACCTTTATTGGTAGCTTGAAAGCTTGTGGCACCATTAAAGATTGTAGTAAGGGGCAATCTATACATGCTGACATTGATAGAGAAGGGATTTCTGGATGTGTTCATACTGTCAACAATGCGTTAGTGGATATGTATAGTAAATGTGGGTCCTCTGCCGCCTCATTTCTCTGACGGAAAAAAAACGGAAAAGGGGGGCAGGTCCGTTGTGATTGCAAGCTTGACGAGCGCACTGGAAAAGGGGAGGCACATTCTCTGACTAGGGGGGTTACCTATCTTTTGTTTTTCGGCCCCGTTCGTCTGACAGAAAAAAACGAGAAAAAGGAAGACTTAGCTGCTATTGTGGGAGTGGATGGAGGATAAAAGGGGACCGCTTCCGTGGCGGTAGGGGGTGTCTGACGATTTCTAGCTTCTCCTGCGGCACATGATGCCTACTTGAGTGGACTCGTGGAGCACAGGACTAGTAGACTGTAGAGTACCGACTCCACAGCTACGAGTACTATAGGAGGTCATACTCCAAAGTCGAAAAGGGGGGGGGGGCGCGCTTATTCGGGAACTCGGGGGGGATGCGATTTAGGAAAGTTGATGGCAGTCTTTACTATGCTGATGCCTACTATGGACTTCTGGTGGTTGGCCCTGAAGGTGGAGTTGCAACTGTTCTGACACAGCAAGCTGGAGTGCCTCCACAGCCAATCAAGTTTGCAAACGATTTGGACATTCATTCAAATGGATCTATATTTTTTACAGACAGGAGCACCCGCGACAATCGACGGGATCATCAGAGAATCTTGCTTGAAACTGAAAACACTGGAAAGCTACTGAGAGACAACGAATTGCAGAGTGCTCAGATACTGGCTCAAGAGCTATTCACGTATGAACTAGTGCATAGCCATAGAAAAAATCCATTTCGAGATAATTGCGGGCTCTAAGTAATCCAAGTGGACCGATTCCGAGGGATTTAAACCGAAGAAAGTCTTGTAAAATCATTTTTTTCCGTGGGCTTAAGACCGGATTCAGCTCAGGACGAGGAATTGCCCAAGAAGCCAATGAAGTAGGTAGTTGCCTTGAGTTTTAGTGGTGGAGAGAAGAAGCTTGAGAAGGGAGAGGTCGTCCACGCTTGGAAGAGGAGGTTGACAAAGGAGGAGAGGTGGCCCTGAGGAGGAGGTCGCCTAGGGGAGGAGAGGTGGACAAGGAGTCATCCAAGAAGAGGGGAAGGCTATGAAGTGGAAAGTCCGGAGGAGGGCACTAAGTGTGGCACCTAAAATTTTAAAGTGATTCTCAAGGAAACCTCCAGAAGCCCTGTCCCACCAAGCGTGCCAAATTTTCACCTGTATATGGTGAAGTGAAGTGTGTGGGTGTATGGAATGCAAAATGCACTACTCCTGGAGCACGAGCATGTGGGCACATTAAAGCATGTTACAGTAATACACACTTATCATTTGAGACTCCATATCATCACTACAAACTACACTTAAGAGTAAGAGTCACAATAGCAAGCATGCAGTAGAATAGAGCACAAGATAACACCCAACTAGAACCACCAAATGTAACAAGAGAAGAGTTATCCTAGTCAACAACCAAATGTAACACAATCAATGCAAACCATTAGCTAATCATACCAATTATCATATAACCACAAAACAATGGAACAATAGGACTCAACCTCCAAGTATTCTCACATAAGTGGCATAAGCAAGCAACATAAGCAGGTCTCTACGAGCTCTAAGCATGCACTCACTCTCTCCAAGCCTCTCTCAGCTATAGTCTAGTATAGTGTTTAGTGTGTACCATATGCTATATCCTCCTCTCTTGAGGTTTCCCCTTTTATAGGACAGAAGTGAGGAACCGGTTATAAAAGAAGAGTATGTTACATGAGAGTAATGGAAGTTAATGCACTAGGCAGTTTCAATTGTTAGCATGGCCACTAGTATCAGATTTTGTCGTGTAATGATGAATGGTTGGGGCCCACTTGACCACCTTGTCAGGTCTTCTTGTCTGGGCATGTCATCACCCTTCTCCAGAACTTTGGCATCTTGGTGCCTAACTCTACCATCTGGATGTCTTGGTGCCCAAAATTTTGGATGTCTTGGTGCCCAGCTTTTAGACGTCTTGGTGTCCAACTCCAGCTTTTGGAAGTCTTGGTGCCTAACTCCAGATTTTAGACGTCTTGGCTTCCAACTCGAGAATTTGGATGTCTTGGTGCCCAACTCCAGCATTTGGATGTCTTGGCACCCAACCTAGTTCTGGACATCTTGGCTCCCAGTTTCGATATTTGGTTTCTTGGTGCCCATCCTTTACTCCGTTCTTCAAAAAATTTATTCTACACTTCCTTTTATGGATTGGTCTCTTTCCACATAGCTTGGGGCATCCTTATACATGACTGATAGCTCCTTGTTCACTACATCACTCCCATGAGGGATTTGTTGATATATTATGGTAGTCATGTGTGTCAGCACACTTAGGAATACCATGCCATGTTTTTCCCTCTTTAGGAGGTTTTTCCTCGGGTTCTATATATGCCCATAACCCTAATGGGTCACTTGTTTTTGCACATGCACTTTGTATTACATACAGTATTGTGTTGTGCTCCAAGCTTCATCTTCTTTCTTGTGATATTTGTGTGCTTCCGTAGACCTTGAACTCCAACAAAAATCACAACAAAGATCAGATCATTTTGCTTATTTCTTTTTTCAATATCTATGAATGATGAGGGAAAAGGGGATTGCATAAGAAAAAAACAAAAAAATCCAAGATATAAAATGAATCTAGGGACTATTGAAGATCTCGATGTAGAACAGTTCTGAGCGCCAATTTCGATTGATAATCCCTAATTTAGTTTGAAAAGACATGGGAGTGATATGAAAATCATGAGCAAATGATGCATGAACATGTGTACACAACAAGCAAAGAATTGCACACATGCACAAACATACACAATGAATATAGAGGATGAGTCAAAAAAACATTATGAGTTGAACAATGGAAAGTGATATTATGCGTCATCCAAAATACAAACAGGGTCGATTTTCACGTGAAGAAATGTCTCGAACTAATAGATTCATCTACATCTTGATCTAGAGAAAGATTATGCATGCCTATGAAGCCAAGGCATCAGAAAAAATGAGGTTGACTTCACCCAACTATGACTAAAAGGTTGCAAGGAATTATATCATTGGTACACTATATCCTCTTGAGTCTCTTATAAGTCATTCATCATCATTTCAAAATGTAACATCATTCTTGTGATATATTGGTGATAGATTCAAGGTATGGTTTGACATTGCATGTAGTTACACAATTGTTAGATGCAAGCATGGAGGAAGAGTTATGAACATTAAGTTAAGCTACAAAATATCAAAAGAGAGATGAGTCTTCTAGAAGGAAAGGTTGGAAGTTTGACAAACGAGAATAAAGATCTTAAGCTTGAATAAAGGAATGAGAAGCGGGACCATGTAGAGCATGTTGAAAAGATATGTGACAAATTTTTCAAAGTAAGGACTATGGCATGCATGATGTATCTTCCTATATATCATTTTATACATTTTGCCCATTGATTGTAATCTGAGAAAGAGAAATCATCAACACATAGAATCTCTTTCTAAAACTAGAGGAGCAATGAAGGGTAGGTTACAAAGAGAAAGGTTAATGTTATCTTTATGTTTTTTTGCATTTTTAATACCATTAGAGTGACACTGACAACAAACATATGATAGGTATCTAGTAGGATCAATGTTTGTTCTACTTTTTAGTTGTTCTTTCCAGTCATTATAGCATAAAATATCAACAACCACAGCCATTAAATTATCAATCTGGAATATATACAACAATCCTCGACCCTTTCTAATCAATGGATCACAAGAATTATCAACCAAAGACCTACACATTCATTAATCCACACAATCTAAGCAAGGTAATTCCAAAACTTACCATTTTTGTTAATAAATCGTCATTTGATCATATATTGAGATAGAAATAATATTTTTTTAGTGATTCAAGTGTCTAAAGTGTGACATTTTTTATAAATAATGCATTTATAACATTGCTTCCAAAGATTTTTCTTTGTAAACCCTTGAAGATATAATTGGAATTTAGACATTAATCAATATAAAGTCTTTACACATTTCTTGCATATTTCTTCTATTTGCATTAATTTCCTTGTTATTTCCTTGACCACTTCTTTCCAAGTATTCCACTGTATTTTCACTCCACTTTGGGTTAGCTTGGTCCCAAAACGAATTCACATTCCCTAAGGAACCTTCATTTGTAAACTGTAGACATTCTATCATATACTTATCCGCATCCTTTTCCTTGTTTGGAAAATATGCTCCTAGTCTCTCTAAATTGTTTAGAATGAACACCTCTGAAGCATGAGAATAGACATTCCATTTATGTGCTTTATCCAAATCATTGTGTTGCTTATCTTATGGAACACAATATTCTAAGGCTCCTTTTGAGAATTCAAATGATACATATGTCCTAAAAGTAGAAGAAAAATCCTAATTTCCAAAACCATATGCCTAAAATCTTTCTTTTGAAAGTGAGTTCTAAAAGACAATATTGATACCAAAGAAATAGCCTAGTTAGGTATGCTTTTTATTTTGAATAGATAAACATACTGAAGATCATCCTCTACTACTTGTGAAGCTTCTCCTTATATAATTTTGGACAAATGATCTACCCTAATATGAGTTTTTCCTTATCTAACAATGATTTAAAAGTCAAATTTCATTAACAGAAAAAACAATCTTACAATTCCACCTATATGGAAAGGCTTATCAACTAAATAGAGTAGGGATTGATGGTCAACAAAGAATTTAAACTTGTTAGCCAACTGATAATGCCAGAATTTCTTCACAACAGCATACCTAAACCCTCTCATTCAGTAGTTGTATATTTTTCTCGGCTTGATTCAATTTTTGACTTGCATAATCTATAAAAAATCCAACTTATTTCCTTCAATAGATTTTGATAACACACATCCTAATGCAAAAGTAGAAGCATCCACATGGACACGAAAAATCAAATCCCATTGGGGTTTCCAAAATAGGAGTTGTAAACAAACAAATATTTAAAGCTACAAAAGCTCTCTCGCATTCTTAGACCATTCAAAGTTAGTCAATAAAGCATACAAGTATTTTTCTATCTCAGCAACCTTGTATAGAAACTTCCTATCATAGCCACAATGACACATAAAAGTTTGTAGCCTTTGACATTTGTTGGCCTAGGAAAATTTACAATGGCCTTCAATTTTCCTTCATATGTGGATATTCCATTCTTTTTTACACAATATGTCCCAACGATTTTCCTTGCCTAACAAAAAAACACACTAGGATTAGATGGATTTTGTATGTTCTAGAATTTTTGAAAGATATCAGGTCTTATAAATGATCTTCTTTTTTCTGAGAAAAATTGCATATATCATCCATATACATCACCATCAAAGATATTATAAAATATTTGAATACATGACACATTAACCTTTGGAATGTATTAGGTGCATTAGTTAAGTCAAATGACATTACCCTAAATGCATATACACCCCACTCAATAGAAAAGGCTATTTTCTATAGACCCTCCAATGCAATAGGGACTTGGTTACACCCTGAGAATCCATCTATGAAACTATAAATTTCCTTTCTTGAAAGTCTCTCTAGGAGATGATTAATTATGGTAGAGGATAACTATCCATAATAGTTAAAACATTTACTTTTTTAAGGTTTATATAAACCCACAACTATTGGAGACACTGATTTTGTATATTCTATCTAATAAATGTATTCTATTGCTAACAACTTATCGATTTCGTGCTTGGTTTTAGCAAAGTATTTGTCATTTTATGTATAATTCCTTTGTTTTATTGGTGTAGAATATGGTGCAATAGGAATCCTATGTACACAAACACTAAGATTTATTCATTTAAGATCCTTGTAACTATAGGCAAATACATCTCTAAATTCTCTAACTAGTTGCACTGTATCTTTTTCCTCTTCCATTTCATATAAAATGCTATAATAATATGTCTATCTTATCCCTGTTCTTGAGTAATCACAACCTTTTTAGTCTCTCCCTCATTATCATAAGAGTCACCTCTTCTCCTTTCCCTTTGAGGATTCAACTTTTTTGGAGATTGAGGTCTCTAGAAGGACATGAAAAGCACAAGGAAGAAGAAGCTTGGAACACAACACAATAATGAACATATTACCAAGAAAAGATAAGTGAACATTAGTGTTATAGGCGTATATACAAGCCCAAGGAAAAAGCCTCCTAAAGAGGAAAATAGTGCTCTAACGGTCCTAAGTGTGTTCACACACATCACTACTGAAATATATCAACAAATAATGATGTGGTGAAAAAGGACCTTGCACACATGTATAAGGAAGTGTCCAAGCTATGTGGAAAGAAATCAATCCACAAAACGAAGTAAGCTCAAAGCATTGCCAAAAGCTTCAAACTTCTCCCTTGTGAAAAGGTTTGCAACATTATCCTCTATGGCCAGATAAGCCAAATTGATCTCTCTAATAGAGAATCTCTTTGTGACTTAATGATAGTGTATCTCTATATGCTTTGTGCGAACATGGAATGCAAGGTTCCTCACAACTATTAATGTACTTTGATTGTCAGTGAAGATGGTGGTGCCAGAAGACTAATCAACACCCAAATCAGCCAAAAGGCATGTGAGCCACACAAACTCAATAATCACTATGAAAGCTTTGTTGTACTCAGACTCATAACTAGAGGTGACCATAGTAGGCTACTTCTTGGTCAACCAAAATATGCATGAGCTACCAAACATGAAGAGAAAACCACTAGTGGACATACACGTCATAGGAACTAGCCTAGTTGATTCAGAAAAGCATGTAAATCTAGGGGTGAGGATCCCACCTTGAGATAAAATAATCCAAGTATCCAAGTACCACTCAAGTAGCAAAAGATGTGCTTAAATGCCTACTAATGCTTCACACCTTGGTAATGCATAAACGTGCTCATCTAAGAAATGGAAAACTAAATATGAGGTTGAGTTATGCATATCTAAATCAATCATTTAATAACTTGCTGATAAAGCACAACATCAAATGAATCTTTTGGGAGTAATATGCTGCAATAATGTATCAATGTATTTTTTTTTGAAACAAAGTTATTCCTCCATCAACTTGCATAAATGAAATATCCAAATAATGATACAAACTTCCCAAATATGAAATCCAAAAAAAGGCATGTAAAGGAGCCTTAAATTGATCAATATGATTCCCATTAGGACGAGTGAGTAGCGTGTCATCAACATATACAACAACAATATGAAGTACATCATATGCATATTTAACATATAAGGTGCTCTCAGTTGGAATTCTTTCAAAACCATGTGCTAGAAAGTAGGCATATATCGTCTCATACCAAGCATATGGTGCTTGCTTCAAACCATATAATGTCTTTTTGAACCTACACACTTTGTTTTCATGCCCATTCTACAAAAAAGCAATGGGGTTGAAATAAATACACTTCTTTATGTAAATCAACATTCAAAAATGCAATCTTAATGTCCAAATGTACATTCCAATCATGATGAGTTGCAAGTGCACAAATGCTAAGAATGGTGGTCATTCAACATGTGGGAGGAATGGTGTCATCAAAATCAATGCCTCTCTGTTGAGCATAACCTTTGGAAAAAAGCCCATACTTATACCTATCAATTGTTCCATTAGGCTTACATTTCAGCTTGTATACCCATTTAGTGTCAGTGACCTTTTTTTCTTGGATGCAAATCACATAAAGCCCAAGTATCATTCTTCATAATAGCATCATATTTTGATTGCATAGAACCCATCCAATTTTCTTAATTTTGATCTTCATTAAAAGAAACAGGCTCATTCATATCAGAAAGACCAAAGATAACCAGTGACTAATAATCTAATGCAAAGGAAGCACTATGAGAGCTTGAATGAGTATGATATTACAAAGGTGAATCTAATTTGATGTCTCTTAAAGCTTGCACCAACCATTTAGGCATATTTTTTTCCTCGTCCATGTCAACCCTCTCATTAGCAAGTACATCATATGAATATGCATGAGAAACGCAATGATTGGCATCATCATTTGGAACCTATAAAGGATGAAAGATTACCCAATTTGGATGAGCACTTGAATCTCTAGTTGTAAAAAGAGACAAGAAAATGTCATACTAATCGATCCAGCTAATGAGTGTCTCCTTGGTACATGAAAGTAAGGGCTCAATTGCATCTTCCATGAAAACAACATCATGAGTAACTAGATTGTGTCTAGTCTATGGATGATAGCCTTTGATTTTAGAACTATACCCAACAAAAATACATTTCATTGCTTTATCATCAAACTTTTTGCGTTGTTGTTTATGCACTGATGCATATGCTAGACAACCAAAGATACACGGATGGGCAACATATTGCTTGTGATCATGCAAAGCCTCATATGGAATGATAGACCGCAATGCTTTGGTGGGATACCTATTAAGTACATACGCTACACACATAACAACCTCAAGCTAGAAGCTATGTGGTAAATCCTAACTTTTGACCATGAACCTCACCATTTCTATAATAGATCTCTTGTTTTCAAAAACTTCTTTGTTTTTTGAGATATATATGGCATTGTAGAGTGATGTTTTATCCATGCTTAGCCAAAAATGCATTAAAGTCAGAAGACATGTATTCCCCCCTTGATCAAAATGGAGGGTGCCCATTTTGCATGCTACTAGATTTTTAGCCATAACCAATAATTATTTAAAGCACATAAATACTAAGGACTTTGCAGTCAATGGATAAAGCCATGCATGCTTGGAAACGTCATCAATGAAATTCATGAAGTATAGGTAGTTCCCAAATGAAGGTATTTGCATAGGACCACATACACTACTATGAAAAAGCTGTAGTTTATGAGTAACACTAAGTGAACCATCTTTTAGGAAGGAGGAATGTTGCATTTTCCAAAATATAGTCTTCATAGACATGTTTAGAAGGTGTCTAGATTTTGCATAGAGAGGATACCATTTTAGATGTTTATACGCAAAGCAAACCAGTGAAATTTAGATGAACAAAGCATGCATGCCAAAGCTTTCCATTTGAGATGGTTGAAGAATCATGAATTGCACATGCTAAATCATTCACAGATTTTTCATAATCTACCAACTTATATAGTCCATGACATAAAATGCTAGAATCAATATAACATAACCATTTGAGAGCTTATGAAGTGAACATCTACCATCAAAAAATTTGATAATCAAGCCAATCTTGGCTAATGCTGAAATTGATAACAATTTTTTCTTGATCTCTCACACATATAAGGCATTTGAGAATGTGAAGGGATTTCCATTGGTAGTAATCAGAATGATCTTTCCTAGTCCCATTACATAATAAGGGGAATTATTAAAATATGTGATAGTATGCTCTGTAGCAGCAAGCTCAAGTGAAGTGAAGAAATTATGCTATGAGGTTATATGCTTGGTTGAACCACTATCAAAGTACCAAACATCTGAGTTACTGCAAACCTACACCTTATGAGAAGATGGGTCATAGTTGCAAACTATAGTAAATGGCAATTCTTCATTCTCAACAAGATCACCAAACTCTATTTTAGATGTAAACTTTATTGATACGTATGGCAAGCCTAAGAGCTTGAACATATCCATGGTACTTTCGATCTTAAGAAGCAAATGTGTACTTATTCATTTTTCCTTAGTCCATAACTAAGGAGTGTTCTCAAATTATTGTTTACCTATTGTAAAAGGTTCTAAAGACCCAAAGTTGAGACTTAAGGTAAGTTTAAAGGGAGACAAAGTCATGAGTCATATTTGAACTGAAAACTCAAATAGGTAGCTGAAAAAAGTGATTGGAATCTTTGGTAGATCTATCAACACCTACCAATAAGAATCATGGAAACAAGATTATATATACTTTAGTGAAGAAGTCATGCAAAATAATTTAGCTCTCAATCACTTCTTGAGTGTTCATTATATTTATCTCATTGTCATTCAAGTCCTACCTCCAAGCATTGTATTCTACATACCAATACATTTCCTTGAGTTTCATCATCACCTTGAGCTATTGTGTATTATTGTCCCTCCATTGTTAAATTATGCTAGCTTCCTAGAGTCATTGAAGTTAACCTATGGCCTCATTCTCTGATCCAATGCTTGGATCATAAAAGTAACACCCTTTTGAGCTTATTTATTCAAGTATTTGATCACCAAACCTTTGCATCTAGGGATATGGATTAACTCTATTACTCTATATATGTAGTGTCTGGTTTTTTAAAATGCCACTATCACACTTGTGAGTTCTTAAATATATTTCTCTCTCTCTCTCTCTCTAATCATTGTAAATTCATGATTTAACTTGGAATACATCACTTACCTTCTTATTAGAAAATGTGCAAAAACTTAACTCCTAGCTAGCTAGGAGCATTGAATATTTTTTGAGTGCCTTCTTCCATAAATAGAAAGCTTCTCTTCATGTTGAAAACTTGGAACTAGTCTATCTTGACTCACAAATTTGAGATCAATGCTCCAAAAGCACTATAGTGATATTTATGTACCATTTTCAAGCTTAACAAGTCTACTAGAGTCTCCAAGCAAGAAACATGATGGCCTAGAGCATGTTTTTGCAATTACCCTCTCATCTTTGTACTCGGCCATCATCTCGTCACAGTGGTATTAGAGCATCATCATAATTGTATACTATGGGTGATGGTTTTTCTTCTTCAAATGAAAAATTGGATCAAAGTAAAACTTAGCATGGTCTCTAAGGATAAAGGAATATCTGCAAGGAGGAAATCTATATTGATACATCTCTAGAGATAAGTGGATGTCTATGCTAAGGACCAAAGGACAACCAAAACAAGAAGAGCAAGAGAGGTTGAATACATGGTGTGCAAAAGATGCTTTGGAAATGTCATATATCTTAAAATGTACCTCTGATTACTTACTTCCACACATTAGGGGTTATAAGACTTCACAAGCTGGAATCCATCATCAAGGCTAGGAAGAATCAATTGTGGATGGAGTTTACCTCCCTTGAGAAGCAACCCAAGAAAAATATACTTTGTC